>APFE030318592.1:0-49132 GCA_000404065.3 Pinus taeda | reverse complement strand
CCTTGCCCCTCCTATTTCTTCGCTGGCGGCTTCGCACCTTAAGGAAGGATTTGAAAAGAGCTCGCTAAATGGTGGGTGGGTTCGTTCATCCTTAAATATTACCTATGTAATTACGCAGTGCAGTTAGGAAACATCAAAGGTATGTAGAAAGAAACGTAGGATAAGAGCCCATATAAGGGAATCTATCGTTGATTGGGAGTAACATGCGATAAAGTGCATTTCTCTGTAACAAAGTGGGATTTCTTTTACCTTGACCTTGTACGATAACTTGTATAGAGAAGGGGTTAGGATGCGCTAGCAGGCTCGTTCCTTAATAACAGGAGAGGAAGAAATAGCTCCCATGAGAGGAAGAATTGCTCCCATGACATAAGGGGAAGGCTTAGATGCTTTCTTTGTTCTTCCATTCTTTCTTGTTCCCCCCCACCAAATGAGTTCAGTGCCAGCCAGATGAGTCACTTGAAAGTGCATCCATAACCCGATACCCAAAAAGACATAGTCACAGATGCTGCTACACCCATTTGATTTGTATAGATGGGGGGGTTTGAGCTACTATACTATAGGGGGGAAGGCTTCCGATAGGTATAACCTTTGATTGGATTTGAGTGGTATCATTCATTCTCTCGAATCAGTATTTGGTTATCCATCCCTCTCAGACCGATTGAATGCGGTTTCTCTCTCTAAGACCCAGCCACTTCGTTTCTTGCCATATCCCCATGCACATAGCTATGGATGGGTATGTTCTGCCCAGCACCCAAAGCTTCATTTGATGCCTTGATGAGGTAGGTTTGTCCAGCTTCATGAAATAATCCAACAAGCTGCCATCCACCCACTCAAGCAGGATAGAAAAGCCATGCCCTCAAGTAATCAATAATGGAGAGCTCAGAGCTTCTGGTAGGTAAAAACCCTATTCTAAGTGCATTCCCCGAAGAGCTCTTTGTGAATGAGTGGGATGGTTCCAGTTGATCAAATCCCTCCTATTGTACCTCGGACCCATCACCACTTGGATTTGATTGCTGCAAGTCTTATGTTCACAATCAATAGTTACCACCTACCTACTATTTACTTCCAGGTTTACCAAGCCAAATGAATGAAACCTTTTACAACCTTCATAAATACTTGCTACCACAACCTGGCTGGGCCAAGGGGGGGGCTACCCTATAGTTCTTTATTATTCCTGCCAGCCTTTAGTTTGGGTGGATCGAACACGAGGTGCCTTGCTTGCTCCGTGCTCCATATATTGCTGAATGGCATGGCTGGTCGTTTTACTTCTTGCTTTATCGGTCAGACGAGGGTCAATGGTTTCGATGGAACCAGTTGTGGGATGATCGTCATAACTTGCTTAGGAATGAAAGAGAAACCCCTCACCATATGAATAGGGAGTGGCTCCGCCCCTCTCCTGGAACCGTCGAGTGTGCTTACGCCAACCGTCACCATATGAAATAGTGGACGTGACCCCTATGAAGAAGAAGGGCCCTCACCCATTGATGGAGTTGAGCGTTCAAAACCCTCTCCCGGGGGTCGAAGTTCGCAGGCTCACCCTACCATTATGAATAGTGAGTGGACCCCTCTCCCTCTCCTTATCATCGAGACCCCCCTCCTTCCTTTATCAGTTCGAGCCCCCTAAAGGGTCCTTATTTAGTCGAGCGTGCTTACGCCACCCAAAGGGTCCTTGGACAGTCGGCCCCTACCGTCCTCACCATATGAATAGTGAGTGGCTCCGCCCCTCTCCCCCTCCTTCTTTCAATAAGTAACCAAAGGCAGTCGAGTGTGCGTTAGCACCCTCACATATGAATGTGATGGCTCCGCCCCTAAATAATATAGGGCCCTTTGGTGGACGGGCTGGCTTGGGCACTGAGAACTTTGACGAGAAATCCCCTCACCCCCCATTATAATAGTAGGGCCTCAGGTGAGCGCCTTCCGGCCCTTCTCAGCTGCTTCCCTTTACTTATGAGCATCTATCCACCTGGCGTCAACCCCCCTTCTATACCGGCTGGTTTCATGATCTTAACTTGTAGCATTCACGAGTGTAACACTTACTGAAATCATGCTTACTTGGGGTACCGCTTACCTTTACTCGACCTATACACCTTGTCTTTCTCTTTACTGTTTCCTCCTTCACCTTACGACTTACCTTTTGAATGAATGCCCCAAACAGACAGCCTTACACTGGGGATTCCCATAGAGCTGTTCCACCACCTTCCAGACAGCCTTCACAGACCTGGCTGGAATCACACTTGCTTAAAGATGGATGGATGCATTTCAAGGCGGCTGTAGCGGTGCTTAAATAGATTGACAAGAAAGATCTGTATGTCGGTAAGGTTGCTTGCTTGTAGGTTAGCTAGTGTGGTTTGTAGTGGACGGTTAGCTGATTGTTGGGCTGTATGATTCCATTCCTTTTCCTGATCGAGTACCAGCATTTCCATCTGGATGAGTGAGTGATCGACAACAGGCATCGAATCTAGGATCGGCTCTTGGGGCATTGAGTGCATCGACCCCTGGATCGAGATTTGAGGGTTGTCGGCAGACCCCCGGAACCCCTAAAGATTGTTTCCAGATAGCTAAACTGGCATCGCATCATCAAGTAGCGGGATCAATTGCATCGACTGCATCAACTAGCGGCTATATACAATGACCTTCTGGCAATGATGACTATTGGACTGGTTTACAATGACCGGCTGACAATGATGGACTATCGGCTATGACCTCCTTGTGTCTATGATTGGCTATATACAATGACCTTCTGGCAAAGATTGGAAATAATAGGGGAATGGAAACAACATAATCTAAATATCCTATGGTGAGAACGATGGTAAATGGTAACATGGTAATATAATAAATCTCGTTCGTTGGATCAATGGATGAACTACTTCTTTTGGGTATGCTCAATAGGGTACTTCTTTTCTATTTTCTCTATTGGTTATGTTGGCTCAAACTTTTCCTTCCTATTCATTGAGGGGTTTATTCCTTTCTAATCGTCTGGCGGCATGTCTTAATTGATATGCTTTTGTATGTAAACAACATGGCTCAATGTATTGATTCTGGTGGAAACGATGGGGAAATGAGAAAGCAAGTAAACGTTGACAGGTTGGATAGCAAGATCGATAAAGCAAGAGACCTACCTTCGGCAATCAGCAAGTGTGGTATCGATTAGCAGGCAGTGTGCCTCACAGTGTTGGCCCCATACCGTATCGTGAGGGGGGGTATGGCCTCTCCTCTTTCGGGTATGTATTTCAATTCCTTTAACGCGTAGCGCGCATTTAGCAGCTATTGATTTTCTACGCTATGTTATATATGATCTATCAATGCTATCTATGGATGTGTCTATGTATGGGCTGTATGTCTATGTGGGTGCTCAATTTTCCACCATATCCATGTTGGGTGCTCTATGTGACTGCCTGACTATGGCTGTTTCCAGCCCACTCACTCGTCCAACCCTGGCTGCCTTACTCCCCGGGGTGCAAAGTAGATAAAAGCAAGCCATCATCTATTTTCTTCACCCTCAACTTGAACCTCTAAGAATATGGAGCCTCGGGAAGAAGGAATGTTATTACCTGGGCTAGATGGAGGGAATGACCTTTATATACAACATTTGACTGGTGGTTGAGGTTCATTCAACATTCAGAAATAGCCTCACATAGCCACCGATCATAGACAATTCCTATAGCCCTTACATTGCCAGCCGGTCCTACTTAAGAGCCATTGAAAAAAGTTTCATTTTCTTTATTCATCAGTCTGCTGCTTTCCCAAAAAGAAAGAGACAATCATTCAAAAGGAGTGGTAGGTGGAGCTGGATGATTAGGGTTATACCAACCGTTAGGATTCCAAGAGATAAGGAGGTTGTTTTAGGAGCTGGAGGATTTGGATTCTGCCAAAAAGACATAATTGATTTAGTGATTTAACACTTAGTTGGGGGTGGAGCGTACAAATGAGGTGTTGACAACAATGAATGAGGGTTAGTTGTTGATGGAGGTTGTTACCGATGAGGTTACACAATGAATGAGGTTCAATGAGGCTGAGTGAGTAAATGCAAAATCACATATATAATACACGAGCTCAATAGCGCATGCAGAGCGCCACCTTATTCTTGATGGCTCACCCGCTGCTCTATACTTTCTTCACAGTTGATTGCTTTATATACGTGCGTGCATACCGGAGGAATAGTGAACCGGGGTTGGACAATAGCCCTGATTAATTGGATTCACTTAAATGATTAGGTTTCTGAACTGATTAGGTGCGCTATCAATGCCGAGAGGAATTGTATGAAATGAAGTCCCAGAGCACAAGCACCCTGTTTAGCCCGATTCCGCATTTCACCTTGACTCCCCATTAAAGTATAGACCCTTCCCATAGCACAATGAACATAGAGTTCAATCACATAACACGAGGCCATACTGGTGATCTGTGAGTCACCGATTGATGATGTGCTTTTTTGACCTGTTTCCTATTCCCCATGCCCAGGAAGAAGTACGTGTTCGTCCCATGTGTGAACAATTTACAGTCAGCAATGGCAAGTAGCACCGGTTAGGTAGGGATTGGGTTGCTTTAGCACATCGGCAGAGAGGAGAGGAGAGGGGCGGTACAACGGATAGATTATGTAGGTAGCCTTTTGATAAGGAACAATAGAGATCAATATGGTCTCCTTCCCGCCCTTTATGTTCCTTACCGGGTTATCATGCTTCTTACTTGTATATGTCGCAAGAGTTTAGGTATGCAAAGGTGGATCAATAGAGCAAGGTTTACGACAGCTTGTTATTTCAAATTCAACAGACAGGTGGGTGAGTTAAAGACAAGGTAAGGGTCTGATAGCTGTTCCTCCAAAGACCTCCTCATGGTATAGGCTTCCTGGTAAGACTTCAAGGTATAGGGTAGCTAGATAGAAAGTCTTTGTGGCAGGTGTATTGTCTGAACAAGGTCTAATGAACCAATTCCACTTCCTGATCCATCCCACGATTCCATAAGCAGCTGTCTTGTAAGGTCTACCGGTGACTACCAACACAAATATGCTCTGATTGCAGGTCTAGGGCTGAAGATCTATCTCCAAGTTCTGGTATATGGTAAGTAAAGCAAAGGTATGTTCCTTCGGTACAGCTATGAAATCCTGTCTGAAAGAATCAATCCCAATGCGGGGGTTATATAATTGGTGGCTCCAAAGGCAAAGGTGAAGATACAGGGCTCCGCTACCAGATCTAGTTCTTCTAGCAGGTGAAAAAGTAACTAAAGTAAAGGGGTAGTTCATAGAGGCCGCCATACCTGAAAGCAACTCTCGTGTAGTTGGCTGGTTCATCAAATTAATGGGAGCACCCCATAATCTAATTTCCTAGGGTTCTGACAGCATCTGGCAGCATAAAGTAAAAGGTCTGGTCTAAAACTAAAAGGTAGCATGCACTTAAGTATAAGGGTACGGTATGTAAGGCGGGATAGCAGCTACGAGGATTTGAAATAATAAGAGTTTCAAGGTCTATAGAAATTCTAAAGTGAGTCCTGGCTCCGAATAAACCTAGTGGGGGCTACAAGGTCGGTTCCGATGGATCCGAAAGAGCTTCTGAGAGGGGGTGTTTCTTATATGAAACCCGTCGTTTCCATGATTCGAGGGACAAGGCACATCATGCTTTGCTTCTTTAGACCCGCTAGAAAGACGCTGCTACGCCGTATTATCACTACTAGGTGCCTCTAAGTAAGGGCACTCTGCCTGCCTGCGTCGTTGAGACCTCGACGGCTACTACGATAGGTTAAATGATGATCTGGCATTACCCGCTTGCTTGACCACTCTCCTTATTGCTCCCACTCCCATCTTGACTACTCTCCTTATTGCTCCCATCTACATGACAATTCCCCCTCATCTTGACGATCCCAACCCATACCGAGATGCAGATCCTTATGATGATGGGCGTGATCTATTCATCCGGGAGAGTCACCCACATCGACTTGACCTTTGCAGAACAGATTACTAGCAATCTTAGAATGGACCTTCGCGCTTTCAAATTGTGGGTGGGGAATTTCCCACCACTTACTTACACTATTGCTAGGCCACCAAATAGACTAGGCCCTGCCTGGGATTCTTTCCTGAAAACGACCATCGCTACATCGTGTGTTAGTGGATTCCCTTATCACCCTGCTTGAGAAGAGACAGACCCTGCTTCATGACCTTAGAACGACACCACCCAAGGTGCGAAGCCACTTGTCCCTCCAGGGGGCAAGGATTAGTCTTGAAACGTTCCTTGACCTTCTTAGGACCAGCCAGTAACTCGATAAGCTAGGTAGGACCAGCCTTTTTAATCATCTTACCAGACCTTCCATACAAGGTAAGACCAGAGTGATCTATTGAAGGTAGGACCAACTATTTAAGTAGAACCGGCTATTGTTGAAGGTGGGAAAGTACTTGAATCAATCCTTTCTTCAAGCCTTATTTCTTCAAGCCTTAATGAAGGCATGAGTGGGACGGCCAGCCAGCAAGAACGCATTCCCCCTTTTACTGCCATGACTTACTCCTCCGTGAGGGAGGTAGTGCGAGTGAGAGTGCTAGCGAGAGAAGCAGTAGTGGGCATTGCTTGGCGGAACTAATCCTTCTCCTGCCTGAACTAATCCTGCCATAACTACTATTTGGCGGGAGAGACTGCATGGCGGGTAGGTCGGTGTGAGTGAAGATTGGTGAGTGATGGTTCGATTGCGTGATGATTGGGGATGGTTCAATCTCACTATTTTGATTTCATTTCAATCAATAAGTATCCACTAATTGTATTTCAATGGGAGGGACGGCATGCAAGCATGAGTGGACGGAGATAGACTAGCTTCCTCCTGATCCTCTGTGAGCTATCGATCCTGACCGCCCCTACAACCTGAGATGGTAAGGGCACTGCTTTCGGGAAGCGGTATACAGCAATCGAAGCATCTATTCGTTTAGTTCAAATCATCCTGCCCACATCTATCGAACCAGATCGCCGCGATTAGAAAAGAGGAAAGCTAGGGCTTAAACTTAGACTGGATCTGAAGCCAATGGACCTGGACCCAGAGCATCTGCAACTGGTATAGTAAGTAGGAGATCGCTCGCAATCTAAAAAGAAATTGAGAACACGAGCAGGGTGAAACTGGTGCTAGTGCTCCGCATTGACTTATTACTTACCTAAAGACGGTGCGCGGAGCCTGACGACAGGCTGGGGCTGGCTATTCAAGGACCTCCCTGGACTTGTCTGGAGCTATCTGTCTTAATAAGCACCAACCTCGCTAAGGGTTATTTTGACGCTTGAAATTCTTTGATAAATTATTGGATTGCGTAATTACGTATATAATAATGCGGCATTGTCCGCTATCCACACGTGTCATTTAGGAATCGCCAAAATAGTTAGCCGGCACGAAGAAAGATCTTCAATGTCATTCCGGGCGGGCATCATTGTCAGACGGGAAACACACCCGATCCCAGAACGACCTCGATATGTGAAATCGTCTTATGCCATATGTACTTCTCTTTTTCGGGAGACATGGTACAAGCTCGCTCACGAAAGTCAGCCGTAGATACATCTTTGGTTGGCTCGAATCCCCTTTTCCTTGCACTAGGAAGCGCAAGACCCTCCGGACCTTGAAATCTCTCTAGTTACGTGACCTAAATGGCACGTGTGGATAGCAAATGTTGCTATGGGCATATTTCATTATGAATTCATTCATTATATATGTCTTACGGTGAATGAATGATCCAAACATGATCCCTGCCCTACCTTAATGAGATAGATCATTCCGTGAGAAAGATTGTCACTGATCTGATTAGGTCCGTCAGGGTGCGTAAGCACGCTCGACTAATAAGGCCGCCATCGGCTCGACTGATAAGGAGAGGAGAGATTGGTTCATTCTTTATATATGTCATTTAGTTCGAGATCTCGATTGCATAATGACATATGCCCATAGATGCATGATCTGCTAAAGCGTAATTACTATATAATGAATGAATGCATTGATATGTGTCATTACGCTCCTACCTACAAGCCCTCTCACCTGCCAAGCAATCTCACCTGCCAAGCTGAGCCATGCCTTCCTTTCCCGTTGGTCATTCTTTATATATGTCATTATCTCTCTTATCGGTCAATTAATGACATATGCCCATATATGCTTTTCATCTCCCTCATTCATCAGAGTGGGATGGCATAAATGACATATATAATATATTGCTTTTTCATCTCCCTCATTCATCAACCCCCGATCGGCATCCATGGGAAAGAAAGATAGGAGGGGTTAGGTAAACCACAGAGAATAATGCTGAACCAACCAAACTATGGAGGTTCGACCACAGAGAGTATGACGATGAACTTGATTTCCGATACAGCATTGAACCAGAAATCTTCACCGATACAGACGGACAGACAGCTGGAGAAGAATTATGTATGCCTCTATGCTGGCTGATTACTGGGGAGATCTAAGGCAGTGCAGTAGGATGGCTATAATCCCTATATGGATGGGTGGATGACTGGGCTTTGGTGACCCCGGCTGTGAGAAGAAACCTACTCGAAAGTAGTTGCCATAAAGCTGGGTAATAGATCCTCCCTGCTTGCTTCCAAGTAGTTGCCTACCCCAAACCCCTTCGTTCGCTATTTATAGCCCCGGCTAGGACCGGAGGGGGGCCTTAGGTGCTCGTCCTTGGTTCATGCTTCCCTAAAGATAGATGGCTAATAGGTAGGTAGGTGTGGAAGAAGCTTCAATGATTTCATTCCAATATTGGGAGGGGAGCAGCCAAACATAAAGCCAGCGCGGCATGGAGCAAGCAGTTTTGTTGTAGTGTCATAGACTAAGGAGTGAAGTTTTAAGGAGTGAAGTTTTTCGGTTCAACAACCAATCCATAATCTATCTATCTTTGATCCATATCTTGCTCTTTCTTACTTAAAGTAGAAGCCTATTAAATAAAGTAAGGTTATCCCTTTCCCGTAGCGAGAAGGTTATCCTTTGATTTATTCTATCGCAGGACCTGAGTATGGCACTTAGCTAACGAACGATTTCACTCGCTAACGGTCCCTTTGTGAGTTAAGCCTGAGTTAGCGATCTTATGTTTTCTCATTATGCTATCTCTAGTTACTGGGTTGACCGGTGCCTAAAAGAAGTCATCACCAAAGTACTTTAACACCTTGTAGATGCGGTTCATTCTTTCATTTATTCCCCTCAAACTTTAGGTTACCTGACCTAAGCATCAGAGGGGGTTACTTGACCTTAGCATCAGTCAGAAGGGCCTAAGCATCAGAAAGGTTGGCCCTGTCTTCTTACCCGAGCCCTTTTAAAGAACAAGCTTGCAGCTTCTTGTCCTTTGATGGTCTTCTTACAAGCCATAACAAAACATATCTTACTGAACCTGTCTACTACCACATACAAGTAGTCACGCCCACCTATTCTCCTCGACAATCCCCCAACAAAGTCCATGGATATGCTTTTCCATGACCTTGTAGGGATTGGAAGTGGACTATATAGTCCTTGCTCCCTGTTACTAGGCTTGCTGGTACAACATCAAATACAACCTCTGAGAAATCTAGCTACTTCTTCCTGCATCTTGGGCCAATAAACATACCTCTACAAGTTAGCCACAGTCTTGTAGACATCAAAATGACCAGAAACCTTGAAGGTGTAAGTCTCTCTTACCAGTTTGACTCTTACTTAATTTGGAAGCTCCCCCATATTATAGAGTAATCCATTGGAGATAGTAATCAACGTCTGTTGGTTCACGTTGACCCTGCAGCTGCTGATACACTTCTTTGAGGTGCTCTACATACTCATATTTTTATGCATCATGGGTGAACGTGCATAACAGAGTTGTAATCTTTGCTATTGGCGTGGCGGCCTGGATCGCAAATCAGCCAACTTGTTAACAGTGCCCTTCTTATATGTAATTACTAAATGAAATTTTGACAGAAATCCCATCCATTTCAATTGTCTTGCCCGATGAAGCTTGCTCTAAGTCTGCAAGTATTGTAAAGGCTGGTGATCAGTATGGATGATGGTCTCATTACCAAATAGACAGTGCTCCTACGTCTTCACTGATTGAACCAAGACATAGAGTTCCTTGTCAATTTTTGGGTAGTTCAGTACTGCTCCATGGAATAGCTTTGAATGATATTAGATCATTCTCCCCCCTTCCATTCACACTGCTCCCATAACATACCCACTAGAATCAGTTTTGACTTCAAAACACTTATGCAAGTTAGGTAGTGCCAGAACCGGGGCTTTACTAATATTCTGATTTAGTTCTTCAAAGCACTTGGTTAATTCCTACCCCACTGGAAACTCTTACCACTTATTGTTATAGCAAGAAGTGGCGCTTCCATAGATGAAAATGATGCGATGAACTTTCTGAAATATTGGGCAAAAAAAAACTATTCACTTATGTGACAGTGGTCCGGGTGGTAGTAGACCCTATATCTATATCTCTCGTAGGGAATTTCTTATATTCTATATATAGGGAGGGGATAACCCGAGCAAGGGGAGGAAGTAAGGATAGGCTCTATGTTATAGAAGAAAAGGCGCGATAAGGTCCAGTTAGGTCAGTTAGGTATAGGCCCTAATTGAAATGATCCATTTCTCCTCGATAAGGAAAGGATACAGATTGATTGGGATACAGAAAGAACATTGCCCATTCACTTCGATCTGTTCATTCTTATCATATTTGTATATTCTCCGTACAAGAGACCAAGCGGTAGCGAGGAGACTATTCGATAGGCGGTCTTCATCAGCAGAGATAGATATAGAAGGTAATGAATCTCATCCATCGCGTAATCAATATATAACTAATCCGCGTTCTATCCACAGTAATTCCCAATCAATCTTTCACAACTAATCTTTGCATCTATGCAAATACTAAATACTGAGGCTATCGCGATGAACCTATCTTTGTGTTGTCTCCAGCTGCTTTGTTTCCACCTGATACCTATTTTCCAACCAAGGGTTGACATCAGGGAGTGGAGGAGGTGGGGTTTTATTGAGGGTTATTACCAGCTATCTTTCCTTGTCAGTAAAAGCAGAGCTTACAAGGCAGCTGCTATGGGCATATGTTGCATCGCTATCGAAGAATTGAGAAAAGAATTGATTAGTTTGTTAAGCAGGCTCGACCATATCTACGTCATTTCATCATTATATACGTCATTTCAGACAATGAAAGGAACCCGCTTGCTTGACGTTAGGAGGGCAAGGTCCCGGAGGGGCTTGCGCTTCCTAGTGCAAGGAAAGAGAAAGCTTCCGATAGGTGCTCGACTGTTAAGGACCTTTAGGTGCTCGACCCTAAGGACCTTTAGGTGCTCGACTGTTAAGGAGAGGGAGAGGAGAGGAGAGGATGCGTAAGCATGCTCGACTGTTAACCCCCCAAACCAATAAGTAAACCCTAACCTTTAGGTGCTCGACTGATAAGAATGCGTAAGCAGGCTCGACTTGATAAGGACCCTTTAGGGGGCTCGGACTGATAAGGACCTTTAGGTGCTCGACTGTTAAGGAGAGGAGAGGAGAGGATGCCCCCGGCAGGGTGAGGTACGAACGCTCGACTAATAAGGCCGCCATCGCTCGACCAACGCTAGTTACTTATTTGAGAGGGGCACCCAATAAGTCAATTGAACCTTTAGGTGCTCGACCCTAAGGACCTTTAGGTGCTCGACTGTTAAGGAGAGGGAGAGGAGAGGGAGAGGAGAGGGGGGCCCAATATAAGGCAGCCATCGGGAGCGCTAAAACCTCCGCCTCCTCAAATGGCAAGAATAGGCCCGGTAGGGCCTCACTATTCATATGGTGAGGAGGGAAAGATGTGAAACCCTCCGCCATCTTATTGGTCAATAATAACATATCTAAAGAATGACCAACGGGAGCAGCCATCGGGAGCGCTAAAACCTCCGCCTCCTCAAATGGCAAGAATAGGCCCGGTAGGGACTCACTATTCATATGGTGAGGAGGGAAAGCTGTGAAACCCTCCGCCATCTTATTGGTCAATAATAACATACGATTTCTCGTCCAGTTCTAAGTGCCGTACCAAGTACGAAGATGTCTGGTTATCGAAGCCCGTCCAACAAGGCTCTCCTAATTGACAATTATCCATCCATAAATGTTTCTGAAGTTCTGTCTTTAGTTCCTCAATCCGGCCCGGGATCTCTGCTAAAGTTTCTGGCTGGCTATAGAGAATAATCCAACAGGGCAGTTCCCACGGAGGATCCCACCCAGGTTCTCCATCCATGCAAGAAGGTACGCGGAGTGTTAAGTTGTATTTCATCTACGGCACAACTCAAATCTACATATTATGAAGGGGAAGGTAAGGTTGGTTGATTCGGTCCAGATAATAGAAGGTAAATAGCAGTCCCGACTCACTCCCTAAGTGCATGAATGAATCAAGTGGTATAGGGCTACCAGGTATAGTATTTCATATTTTCATCTATTGAAATCTCGTTTTTTAGGGCCACTTGGATCGAGGTACTCAAATTTCGTGATTATTGAAAAATATTGGATGAAAGAAACTTACTCTATGAGCGCGGGATTGATGATATTGCTTCTTGAGACCCTTTTTCCCTTGTCTAAAACTTTGACCTTTGATTTGACGACTTGAACTTAAACGTCGGGTTCTTCCCTTTCTTAGCTTTGTATTGGTTGTATTGTTTTCTTATTAGTGGTCTTGTGGTCTTAAGAGGTTATCCCTAAACGAGCTCTCCTGAAATGGCTCAGATGCGTGAGATGGGGAGGGCGGGAATAGTGATATTATTATGATGCTGTATCTCGATCTGCGGGGTGTGAGGTCAACAATTACTTATATATATTGCTAAAGGCTGCTTCGTTTCCCTCATCGTTCCAAATAGCTCGTTTCCTCGATACAATGAATTATCCGGGGTGAACGGAATGAATTATCAGCAAGCAAGGGACTGGTTCCGTCAGTACTTGACGGGCGAGTGCCGAGAAGGACGATCAATGGTGGCTACTATAAGCAGCTCATGTCCCGTACGGTTTTATGAAGATCCCTCCATGGATAGAATATAATAGGGCGGATTCGCAGTGCAGTCTTGAACGATTATTCAGTAGTCGCGATATAAAAGTGAACGAAGGAAAGATGAAAGCAGCACCAATTGACCTTGAATCAATAGATCCAGTCGTATAAGCATATTCACCAGCAAAAGCATAAGCACCGGAAGCAGCGGCATAGGTAGCAAGAGTAAAGGCGTCTAAGTCAGCAGAGAGACAGGCAGTTGACTGAGTAGTTGACCCAGAACCACCATCATAGTCAAAGGCAAGGCTCCTTTATCATAATATAGGGATAATATAGAAAGAATACCGGTAGAACGGCCGTAGAGAGTGAGCGGAAACACTAGGGAGACTAATGAATCATGCATGGGACCTTATGAAGCTACTCAAGACACAGTGGACGGATCACCTGTGGCCCCCTTAAACTCAACTACTATATCCACCTACTACAGTGACTACCGGGGATAACTAGCACTAATACGGATCAATGAGAACTATGGGGCCGGGGACCTTACCTAATTTATACCTCTATCCTGGAACGGGTGATTACAGCACACTCCGTGAATGAACGTGAGGGACCCAGCCAGCCCTGAGCTGTACTGGGGAAAATGGCTAGGAATTAGATCATATAATCACAGCCGAGGGATCAGAATGCTCATTGGAGCAGGTCGAACCAACCACACGCGGAGAGAGTGAGTAGGGAGTAGAAACTTCAGTAGCACCACCCGGCATCAGTTGATTCAGTTTCTTCACTACCATCATCACTAACAGCATAGGAAGGAGCAGCGGTTTCAACAGATTGATTAGATTGAGCTATAAGCACCACCAACAGTTGACCCGCCATTAGTTGTTCCCGAACCATTATAAGTACCATGGACTGTTTCAAAACCCAAGTTGACCTGGAACCAATTGATTCAGGAGCTTTCCCCTAAGCACCCTCCCCCCCATATCGAGATCGAGAGCTTGTAGCATACCACCTTTCCAACTTTTTGATCACCCATTCAAGCAGATTCAAATGCAGATCGAGCAGATTCAGCTAAAAAGAAGTGATCCATGACCTGTTTGAAAACCAAGAGTAGATCGAGACCTATAAGCACCTATGGCAGGAGAGGAAACGGCTCTAAAGGTGAAAGTCGTAGTATACCTCGTTGAATAAGCAGTTCAAGAGTAAGCACCCATTCGCTTGGTTCCAAGAAAGGCAGGGGAAGCAAAGGTAGCATCCCCGCCAGTTTTAGACCCAGAAGCAATTGATCCGGGTATTAATAGTAGGCGCATCAAAGCAGGTCTACCTCTAGCTCGTCTCTGTTCGACCGGTAAGTCTCACAGTCGTTAGGCAGGCCATTACGATTGCTTATTTCTTTCTTTTGGACAGAGCTTCGGGGAGAATCGGTATAGCAGGTAAGGATGATTATAAGCCCAACAACTAGAACGAGGTCCGCAGCTTCTCATCCCAACAATAACAACAAGCGCAAATAGGAGGAAGACAACCCGGCCATGAGCAGCACGAGGTCCCGGTTAAAAGAGAATAAGCCCACTTTCTTAGTAGGTGATTCTGAGCCGGCACCAACCGCCGATAGTCGCTTTCTTTGTTGGTTGAACCGAGCGAGCGTAAGTGTAACTAATCAATGCCAAGAGTACAGGTCGCTCTGATGCAACCGGCACCAAATGGACGCTCTCGGTCTTGGCTCAATCGGCCTGCAACAGACTTGGTCCCTAGATCTCTGAGCAATAGAGGACAGTGGTTTTGATGATCATATGCAGGAGATACAGCTTGGACGAATTGTCCTGGAATTGGTTCTGGAAACATTGTTGCTCGAGGAGGGCAAGGGAGCCGTATCCCTTGTTGAGTAGGCGCAACAGGGCCTAATGCATGTTGAAACGAGGCCCCCCAAACTAGACCCCCAAACAGGTGTAAGCCGTCGTTGTAGGGCCTAATGCGCACTGAAACGAGGCCCCCCATACTAGACCCCCAAATAGGTGTAAGCTGTGGTGATCTCGATGTCTTCCCTCGGAAGTAGAAATGTAAGTCGGTGAAAGCGTCGAAGGTCATAAAACCTGGTCAAGGCATCAATCTGTCTCTGTAGGCCCTCAGGGGAGGAGCCTAGTAGGATCAAGTCATCAACGAAGGAGACAATCGTCCCCGTTCAGGATATGCTCGCGGAGGAAAGATTCCAACTTGTCGATGTAGTCCCAAAAAGTGACGGCGAGAGGGGACACCCCTGCTTAACTCCTATGGTACTCTATCTGAAGTGATAGAGGTCGTGTGCCGTACGAAGGCAGCCAAGGACCGACTCGTATAGCCTCATCGTCTGCTAGACGCAAATGTCTCGAAGCTGTTGAAACAAAGGCTCTCTTAGTATTGTGTCAAATGCTTTGAAAAAGTCCACAAAGTAGCAAAAGACTTTCAAAGAGCGATGATGAGCCTCCAATGGCCCTTAGTATGAAGACGTGATCGATTGTCTGGTGCTTCAGGTGGAATTCACCTGATCTCTAGCCATGAGGTGTCTACTCTCCAACTCATCTGATAGCCATAGACGTAGAAATGTAGCATATAGCTTTGAGAACGTGTGCCCAATCGTGATAGTCCAATAGTTGTTCGGATCTAGCTGGCCCCCAATTTGAGAATATGTTTCGGGACCATGTGTTGAGAGACCGGATACCATGTTTGAGGAACTCGGCTTGGAAGCCTTCCTCGTCTACTGCCCTGTTGGTGCTCATAACCCTAACTGCTGTTATGATCCTTCGTGGATTAGAGATATACTTAATAAGAAAAAAGAAATAAACACAATAAGAAACCCCCAAAATGAGAGAATACCCTTAAGGTAGGACAACACCATCAATTACTCCATATGGAAGGAATCACTCCATAAGCTATGCTTGTTACGATACAAAATCCATCATGCTCCATACCATTATATGCATGAGTATATATCTAGATCTTAGCAGAGAGCGGCCTCTTCCAGGTAGCACGTTGTATCCAGATCTTATAGTACTTCTAGATCGTACAGTTCATCGGGACAGTCCTCCATCAGGGGTTTCTTCACTTCGGCCTCGGATGGTAGGAGAGATCCACCTACTATCAGTACAAATTCAGAAGTTAGCAGCTCCCCCTCCTCCTCATCAGTAGGCGATGGCTCCTCCAGGGCTTGAGCACATTCTCCAGGCGCCTCCAGTCGAAACATTTCTCTAGGGTTCCTTAGAGGGATCCTCTCTTCTCCGAGACTCCCGGCTTCGTATCTTTTTGTTTCTTTGATGATAGATTGTAGATTCTGGGGCTACTAGACATATGACAAAGCACCGACACCTCCTCTCAGATTACAGTGATCAGCATAAAGAAAGGTGAGCAGTTCACTATTGGTGATGACTCATCTCTCCTAGTGTCTAGTTGTGGTACTGCTAAAATTGAGAATATTGAGTACAAAGATGTTATCCATGTTCCTGGATTGGGACCAAACCTTCTCTCTATCACTGCATTACTAACACTAATCAAAAGGTGGAATTTTGGCCAGACAGATGGGTTGTTAAAGACATGAATGACAGGTTCAAAGTTGTTGCTTCCGGATATTGTGATGAATTTGAATGTATGTACAAGCTAAGAAGTATTCTACACCTCCCGCTTTGAATAAGTTCATTGCAATGGTGGCCAATGCAGATGATGTAAGCTATGGCACTTTCGTCTCTGTCACAAGAACTATGGATCCTTGAGGCACATGAGCTGTCTCCACCTAGCTAAGGGTCTTCCACAGAGAAACCCTCCCAGTGGTGTTTGTGAGGGATGTGTGATGGGTAAGCATCACCGAGAGTCCTTTCCAAAGGACAACTAAAGGCAGGCCTCTAAGCCCCTTGGTTAACACAGAGTTCTATTTGTGGTCCCATGGCCACTTCTTCTCTTAGGGGAGCCAAGAAGGACACAACTGGAAGGAAGTCCATAGTGCTCGTCCATACGGTAAGACCTGGGCGGCTAGTCGTTTTTACTGCAGGGCTTGACGAAAGAACCCAACGAAGCTGGTCAGTGTTGCTAGGACGTTTTGCTAGAATGTGTGGCGAGACAAACGAAACGAGGCTGGCTGGTGGGCTGGTCCTGCTGGTTGGGAGAAGGAGAAATGGGCTAGCGGGGCATCCTTGCCACCATGGGCTGCTTGAAGAGGTGGGCTGGAAGAAGAAATGAACCGGCGCGGGATTACCTATGTGCTCCTTGCTCACTATATTGATTTCTTTTCTCGGTTGGGAAAGAGAGATCGGCTGGGACTGATGAAAGCTGACACATGATACCCGATAGTAGTTGATTGCTGCTTGCCCAATAGATCTTACTTATGCTAAACAGACCTAGGCAGGTGATATAACCTCAAGGCCACAGTCTCACCTACCTGATGAGATATTTGATCTTGTCAGCGAACCGAAAGAAAGCAGCGAACCAACAGCCCTTGGAAACCCCCTTGCCAAACATAGCCCTCGAACTTGACCCTCTCTACCCTCGACCTCGATGCCTACCTCACTTATCAATACGGAACAATAGATCCTACCTGGGCTGGGCTGCACGGTTGGGTTGCTCGGTTGGGCTACTCGGCTTGGCTACTCTTTCTCTACTTGGCCACTCTACTAGGGCTACTATCTCTACTCGCCTGGGATCAGGGGCTGGGATCAGGGGTGTGATGGAATACCGGGCTTGGCTACTCGGCTGATTGAATTGGCTTGGATACCGGGATACTCGACTGTGGCTGCTGCGCTATTTGGCTGGACTAATCGACTGGGCTACTCGGCTTGGCATCCTGCATACGCCACCTTTTCATTCATGAATTTCCCCACTTTGACGAGCGTTTGAACTCTCCAATTTACCAGGTTCCAAGGCTACTAATTTCTAACTGATACGCCACCTTTCTGTACTGAATTTCCCACTTTTGAAAGCGTTTGAACTCTCCAATTTAGCGGGTAGCAGGGCTACTAATGTCTAACTGATAGGCCACCTTTCCACTAGTGAAATTCCCCACTTTTGAAAGCGTGTTGAACTCTAAGAATGACCACCTGGATATGCCACCTTTTCACTTTCCAATTGACCAGTTCTCGATAGGCCGGGGTCAGGCCCGGTAGGGACTCACTATTCATATGGTGAGGAAATAGATATTCCCAGCTACTTCCCATACGCCACCTTTCCTCTCTATCATTTCCCAGTTCGTCGATAGGCCAGGTTCATTTGCTCTATCATACGGCTAGCTGACCTTGAAGTGGGAATTGCAGCAGGTACTAAGCGCTTGACTTAGGTAGGATGGTCTTGCAGGAACCTTACCCACTACCTTAGACACCACTCCCCTACACACCCCAGATAGACGCCACGACCTTAGACACTATTCGCCTAGACACGCCTATCACTAAGCAGCCTATAGACGTTATGGGTGTCTCTTACCCACAGCCTACCAAAGCTCCATGTTTTCAGGGTATTGGAGAAGCCCCGAACCTACAGCCCAACGTTTTCAGGGATAGTATTGGCGGGGATGGAACAAACAAGCCCCTTACAGTACCATTTGTTCAATGAATGTCATTATGCCATCGCCGGATGAATGAGGGAGATTTCTCGCTCTCTACCCGCTGGCAAAGGATGAAATCTCGAACCACCATCCCTCACCCATCTGAATGAGTGAGTGACTTCGTCGCTTAAAGGATGAGATTGAAAGGCCTTATGCCAGTAGCTAATATAATAGATATTTTTTCTGATAATATTATATACGCTACATGCCTTTAAATCTCAACCCACAAGGTTCGGAGGGCTTGCGCTTCTGACGGCAAGGTGTCGCTTGACCATAAGGGAGATGACAGTGAGATTGCCCTCTCCTTATGGTCGAGCCTGCCTTACGCATCCTCTTACGCCCTAGAGATTTCCCGGGCTCAGGGATAGGAGGATGGCCGGCCCTTGATCTTATATATGTTAACATCTATTTTCATTGATGTTATGGGAAAGATAGGAGGGATGGATGCCGATCGGGGAAGGAAGGATGGCTCACCCCACTTTATGCCACTATATATGCTGCTATTGAAATATGACTTTTCCAAATACAATTGACCGGTCCTCTCCTCTCCCTCTCCTTAACAGTCGAGCACCTAAAGGTCCTTATGGTCGAGCACCTAAAGGTCCTCTCCTCTCCTTATCAGTCGAGCCCCCTAAAGGGTCCTTAACAGTCGAGCCTGCTTGCGCATCCTTAACAGGCGAGCCTGCTGTAGCATCCTGGAAGACATTCTTCCTATTTGTGAGCGCCTTTTCTCGCGCATCCCCGTGCCCCCATTCTCACTTCCTTGGGTAAGGTCCCATCCCCCTCCCCCAGGGTATGCCATTCTCTACCATGGGTACGTTGTAAGGGCTGACAACCGGGCTATCAATTAGGAGGGACGACGCTATAAGGGAGCGTTGCCTTTTCCAAGGGAGCGTTGCCTTTTCCAAGTCCATTCGCAAGGATCAGCCAGCAGGGAAACCCGAACGCATTGAGAACCAACCCACGAGTTCATCAGGCACCCCATGAATCCAACGGCCTTCGACCAGATCCATAGCCCATCCCCGGTGTCACAAGCCCGGATCACTAGCCAAGTTCCCATCGACCAGCCCAGGACCAATTGCATCGAGCCATCTGTCTTAGCCAACCCTCGACCTACCGCCCGCTAGGGAGAGGACCTTCCTTCCTTTAGGTGCTCAACCTACCGAAAGTTAGCCGTTAGCCTTGAGGATGCGCAAGCAGGCTCGGCTAAAAGGAGAGGACCGGTAGGGGCTCACCATTCCGATGGTGAGGACCGGTAGGGGGCTCGACTGTCAAGGACCCTTTAGGGGGCTCGACTGGATAAGGAGAGGAGAGGACCGGTAGGGGCTCACCATTCCGATGGTGAGGACCGGTAGGGGCTCGACTGTCAAGGACCCTTTAGGGGGCTCGACTGATAAGGAGAGGAGAGGACCGGTAGGGGCTCACCATTCCGATGGTGAGGATTTCTTTCCCGGGAGAGGGGGAGAGGGCCTTGACCTTTAGGATTTCCCGGGCCGCCATCGCCCCTACTCCTTTATAGGGGTCACTCCCTATTCATATGGTGAGGGAAGCGTAACTGGTCTCCGATCGTCCTCGCTTCCAGTAGTCTCGATCCCTTTCCATCCATAAACTTCTAAGAAAAGACTCTGAACTCCCATTTATTGATGGAATCCCGGAATAGAAATCTCAATCTTTCTTGCCTGCCGTATTCTATGGCTTGGGTTCTTCTCCCTTTGATCGAGCTAGCCTTACGTAACACTCTCTTTCTGGCTTGCCTACTACCCTGACTACTATCAACTAGCCTTCTTGCTTGAATAAAGGAATCACACTCCCGTGCTTCATTGCCTCTCTGTTCTCCCTTTCTGTTCAGTGATAGTGAATTCCAGAGCTTACTGTCTTCTAGTTGCTTCTCCCTTTCATAAAGTAGTCTTCCTGGCTTTAATGAGCTGGAAGTGCGTGCATGAGCTGCTTCCCGGAGAACATAACTCGAATTATGAACAAGTCGTTTTTGGTCGATGAGGAAGGGTAGGTTTTCTTTTCTCGTGATCTCAGGGTGATTAGATTATATACGATGCTCAGTATTCGTTCCCCATCTCAGAGTGAGATGGATAGAGAGGTTGAGAATGATTCCTAATGAGAGAGATAGCTGGCTGGGGGAGAGGTTGAGAATGAGCCGGGTAGGTCCGAAAGTAAGTAGTGGTTGATAAGACTTGTCATCTCTGTAGAAAGTGGGCTCTGATGCTTGAAAGGTCTCGTACCCGCCCTCTCTTTTGTTGCGGTCAAGCCCCACCTATATAATGCTTTGGGGGTGAGTGATCAGGTTCTTTCCCTCTCAATATCTCGGGGTAACTCGTTACTTCTGACTGGAAGACAGACCTTCTGGCTGACCGACTTCCTGAGAAAGAAGACCTTCAGGGAGACAGAAATCTATAGCTGACCGAATATCCTTCCGTACCGTACCGTGATACTGGGTGAATGGGAGACAGGGAGACAGAACCAAGGAAAGGTATTTCTCCATCCTATGCTTCTGTCAATAATCAATATCCTTCCTGCTAGTCATAAACGTACGTACCACTGCACATTTTCTTTTTGGTGGGATGATTGGCTATCGGCTATGCGTAATTACATATATAAAGAATAGCACTACTTCAGTAATAAATCAATCTATTTACTGCTAGTCATAAGGAAGGCAACTCCACGCTTCCACGCTTCTACGCTTCCTTATCTTCTGCCCAATGAGAATCAATCTATAGGTGCCGTAAGGCCGCTCTCAATTATGGGGAGAGGAAGGCAGGAGCTCAGGTAATGTAGGAAGGCAACTCCTGAATTCCACTTTCTCGCCAACAGATAAGATAGTCAGGCAGGCAGGCCCACGAACCCCTGCCCACTTCTGCTTGACCCGCCCAAAGAGAAGAAATCTATGTCCTGTTTGCTAGTCATAACGAAGGCAACCCTCGCCCTATAGATGCTCTTGGCTGGCCTCTTAGAATATAGGCGAGATAGATGCTCTAAAGAGGCGAGATAGAGAATGAATCTGCCCTGGTACCACTTAAGAAAAGATGGATTAAGAGGCGATACAGATTGGAGAAAGAGGTGATTAAGGCACCTTTCATGCACCAACCCGCGCCGCTTCAATCTTGGTTGGCGAGAAGAAATCTGCCCTTAAAGAGATAAGAAGGAGATAAGAATATAGGAAGATAAGAATAAGATAAGAATATGGGAGATAAGAAGATAAGAAGATGGGAAGATAAGAATATGGGTCTATAAGAAGGTTATGGGTTGGGAGTTAAGAAGGATGACTGACTCACTCGTTCACTTCTTTCCTGCTCGATTGACCTAGGGAGATCGAGGAGCGAGAAATCCCCTGCTTGGCCTTATTGATCGAACTAAGGTAGGCGGGTGAGTTAGCGCGGCGACAGACAGATCCTTCCTTGATGCTTATTGTGGTGGTGGGCTTATGGTCGAGCCTGCTTGCGCATCCTGACAAAGAAATATCACTCGCATGCAATATGAATGCCAAATTGGCGATAGAGGCTAGCTGTAGTGTGTTTCCCAATGAATCGTTATTACATACATAATATGACTGCCCATTGGTGTTTCCCATTGCTTCGCGCCCATCAATGAATCATATTGCTCCTCTTGGTTCACGGACGTAGGGGAGATTCCGTCAAGTGGACCGAACCCACATTGGATAGAGGAGTAGGCCCCTTGTCAATAGCAGCCGATCGATAAGCAAGCGCCGGGTGGGAAGACGCCGATCGGGCTTTGCTTTATAGGCTGATCACGTACGACCGACATTCATTTCCTCATGGCCTTTCGTCGAAGCATACATTCCGATATGCATGCACCACAGTAGGCATTGAAGTGGCATCAATGCTATCTATCTCTATCTCCCAATCAATAGGTCGAGGAGGTCGAGGAATACGAGAGTGGAGGGACTCGGTTCTGCAACTGTCGACAGGTGAAATGCTGTGGTAGTATCGTGCCTACTGTCTCGATCGGTGAATGAATGAAGGAAGCCAGCTTTGGTGGGCTTTCCCCAAGGCGACACCGAAGGCCTACCTCCTTTAGTGCGTCCCTCTCCCCTCCTCTCAAATAAGTAACCAAAGGCAGTTCGAGCGTGCTTACGCACCCTCACCATATGAATAGTGAGTGACCCCTCACCATATGAATAGTGAGTGGCTCCGCCCCTATGAAGAAGTAAGGGCCCTCTCCCCCTCCTCTCAAATAAGTAACCAAAGGCAGTCGAGCGGTGCTTACGCACCCTCACCATATGAATAGTGAGTGACCTCTATGAAGGAGTAGGGGCCCTTACTTTCCCATTCACGGGCGGTACACCATAGGTTGGTCCAGCATGGAGTGAAAGACCCCATGCCGAGGAGTAGTGTTCGTGATCAATAGACCCTCGATACGCCACCTTTTCACTCTTCAATTTACCATCTCATTAGGCCAGGTTCGTACTATAAAATAGACCACTTGCAAGGTATATCTACGGGTATATATGTCAATGTATCTATATCTATATGAATCTATATATCTATATCTATTGGTATCCATTATCCCTTCATAGAGCAGTTCCATTCGTCAATATCTGACTACTAGATCAGGGGGCCCAACATCTCCGCATTTGGTAGAAGGAAGTAGCATAGTTGGTTGAAGGAGCACCGACGGGAGCGGAGGTAGATGCAGGTGAAGTTGAAGCAATCGGAGTAACAGTTCCAAGCGCAGTTCGAGACCCCGCAGTCAAGTTTTCTTTAGGCCCATACCCAATTTACTGCCCAGGTGACCCAGCATCATAATAGACCATTGCAAAAGCAGGGACAAAGGCAAGGGGTAGCATCTAAGGTGGAAAAGATAGCAGCAGAAGCTAGGACCAGCAGCACAGGCAGAGGCAGATGTAGATTGCGCATATTCACTTTGATAAGATCTAGTTAGTTGGCCGAGTGAAAGCACCCAGTGAATTAGCTAGTTGAGCAAGTTGCTTACCTTATTGACCCAGAACCCGCGGTTGTATTTGAACCATTTTCATAATCAATTTGGCCGGTGCAAGCATCTTTTCCCGTTCGAGAGCCTATTGACCGGCCGGAATCACCAATATCTAAGGCGGAATTAGTTCGAGTGAGCCCTTGCCCTTACAACCTTCACCTTACCTCCCATTAGGGAAAAGATTGAAATTCCCTTCATCCCGATATCTATGTATCGATATATGCCTAACCTATCAAGAATGACGAAAAGACAAAACCTTAATTGGGGTTTGATAAATATCTAACAAGCTTACCGGGGGTGAGATGGCCTAAGCCAAACACCCTAAACCACTCTAAGTTTCTGTTTCTGGCCACACCTTCACTACTATAAACACCCCCAAGAAGCGTCTGGAGAGCTGGAGTCACTCACCCGATGTTAGCAGGTCTTGTGGTTCAGGTACTACATCCCGCCCGACTATCTAGCTAGAGAGACATATATCGATGTATAGCATGGGTGGATTTATAGCTATTCTTGCCTAGAGTACTGGAGCTTTGTCTTGGGTTGGGATGGGAGCGCAATCTTAATCAGGTGAAAACCATCTGTCCTGGTTACTTCGATACGCCCCGAGCCGCACTAATCGGGCTAAAGCCCCTACCTATGCTAAGCTTCACGCCCCTTCTTTTTCCACATATTGATCTCTGGCATACACGAAACCTTGCCCCAGCCACATTGGACCAAAAGGACAAGCCACCTAGGTCTGGACACTAGCTAACTGCCTTCTAGCCATCGTTCACCTTATCCTCGTTTGGATATAGTAGGAGCCCATTTTAGTATCTGTTTTAGTGCCTGCCCCTGTTTGTTGCCCCTTCTAACGGCCTATGCCTTTCCTCCTGCTGCCTTATACGCCTTAGATGCTGGTGAATCTACTCGCTATGAATCCACAACTGACGAATCTGGAACAGGATATGCTGCTAGCGGAAATGCTGGTCGAAGTGATGGCAGGAAAGCTGGAACTGGCACATCAAAGTAATCAAAGTGAATCATGTTATAAATGATGCAAGCTTTTTTCATAGATCATCTGCTGCTGGATTAACAAGGTAAACTAAGCGCTCTGCTCCTCCACCACTCCACTGTTATTATTACTTAATGGGTTGGTAAGTCAAGACTCCCTCTCCTAGGTTTCAGGCAGTAGCAAGGTAAGGATGAGGTTGTTGATCCCGTCCTGATACCAGTCGAAGGTATAGATGCCCCAGACCTCCTTCCTAAGATTCCTGCACGCGTGATAAACGAAGCATATCCTGGCTGGACAGAATCTCCTATAATATGAAGCTCGTCCCCATCATCTCAGAGGTTGCTCTGATAGACCATAATTGCAAGCCATGGTTAAGGGGATACCACACTCTCTCTCCTAGGGTGAGGGCATTAATTAAGGGAAGGTTGGCCGATCTAATCCCGACCCAATAATCGAAGGTCTAAGCAGTACCTACCTCCTAAGCGCTTCATTAATCCAAGTGGTCTAGGGATAAGCAGGTCTAGTTCTATCTTCAGGTGGTTAACTAGAAGGTGGAGGCATGAAAAGAAAGGCAGGTGGTTCTAATCATTCCTAGCAATGCAGTGGGTTCTAATTGATGAATCATATTGGGGCTCCTTGGCGAGAACAAAAGGTCATATACTCATAAGGTAAGAGTGTACCCTACCCAGAAGAAGTCATCAGGGGTCATAGGGGTAAAGGGTGAATATCCTAGTGCTGACCCTCGTCTTCCTGGCTTAAGCGATAGGTGAGAAGTAAGGTTGGGTAAGAGTCTATTGGTGGGTAGGTAGCAGGGACAAATGAAAGGCGGGTAGGTCTGTCTATTCCTGGCGATGGAGTGGGTTCTAATTGATGAATCGTATCGTCAAGGCTCGGCTGGAACCAATAGGTAATAGGTGGTACCCATAATCATTTATCAAGTGTAATGGTAAGGCTGGTGAATGCGGTATGTCCACCCGTCAAACAAGGCTCTCTCTTCTCTAATTGACAATTCTCCTCCATTATTGATTTCCTTAAACGAATCAACTAAGGGAAAGGCGAAAGGTAAGGTGCGAAGCCGCCAACTGACTTCGATCTCTGAGAAGCTGAGCTATCAATTAGGTACGTTAGTGACTCGACTGATAAGGAGAGGAGGGAATGAGTCAAATGAGTCAAAGCAGAGTGTTTTATATATGTAATTACGCTTTTTCCTTGCACTAGGAAGCCCAAGCCCCTCCGGGACCTTTATTTCTTTTCTCCTTTTCTTATTTACACCCACCCACCTCCTCTCCTGGCAATGATGGCTATTGATCTCCTGTCAATGATACTGGCTATCAACCTCCTGGTTATGACCGGCTTACAGTGATCGACTATTGGCAATGACACCAGGGAATGATCATCAAGGACTCCTGTCTATGACTCCCGGCTATGACTCCCGGCTATGACTAGTGTCAATGAGAACTGGCTATGAGTGGCAATGATCAGCAATGATCGTCTACTGCTATGATTGTTTACTGCTGCTATGACTGACTGGCTATGACTGGCAAGTACTCCTGGCAAGGACTACCGTCTATCATTGGCTATTACAAGTGGCTACGACTGGCTATAACCTTATGGCTTTGGCTATTGGCTATGACCAGCTGGCTATGATGGGGACTATGACTAGGGGACTATGACTAGGGGACCATGACTATAGGCAATCGGCAATGAGAAAAGACAATGACTCCTGGGTGGGGGCTATGTAGCGGCAATAAGGGGTTTTTGGGTAAGGTCCTGCTTTTGTCCGGTCGAGGGTGCAAAGGTTGTAGGATCGAGTAGGAGTTGTAGATTGAGGGTCTAGGTAAAGGGGCCTAAGATTAGACCTATCACATTGGGACGCTAGATTGGATTGTATGGGGATAAAAAAGATGGGATCGTATTGGGAGTTCGCTAATGAAAAGAAAGCGTGGCGTGGGTGCGTGATGCGGGGCTTGATGCGGGCTAAGGATGGAAGGAAGATGCGCCCCTATCTTCTCACTCAGGTCTAACCCTCCCCTTCACTAAATAAGTCACTTGGGATGCGCCCTCTGATGCCCCGGTATGCCTTGCCTCGGTTCATAGGTGAGATGCCCCTCTCTATTGGTACGGATAGTCGTATTTCTAACCCTCTCAGATATGCTATGCACCCTCGGTATGCCTTGCCTCGGTTCATAGGTTATGTTCTCAAGCTAGACCAAAGGTTTATATACGAGAGCCTTCATAGCCAGTTCGGATCGGATTGTAACCCTTCTCAATAGTCTTTAGATCGGATTGCTTAAGCCTTCATAGTTCCCTAGCCAACCATAAAGTGTCCTATATGTATACAGATTTAGATAAGAAATATGGGGTAGTTCTACTATTGGAAAGGACCCATATTTGACAGGACCCACTCGGTATTAGAAAGGTTGCTATGTACCCTCCTCTTCCGTTGGTCGAGCGGATGGATAGATAGTCTTTCTCGACCGATTGGCAAGTGCGGAGCTAAGACGGATAGATAGTCTTTCTCAACCAAAGCTTCCCTCAACAGAATACACATCATCCCCTTCCTTACTTGCTGGCTTTAATCACATATATAAAGGATACATTTGATAGAAATCACTATCTATTTATTTGTATGAGTCTCAATACTATCTATAGGCCATACGAGATACTTTCATTTCCACAGAGGATAAACTGCCTTAGGTAATATCTAGCTCTAGCCATTGATGCAAGTATCACGTAGAGATGCAGTATCATATGTATAGATCCCAACATCAAGAATAGAAAGGCTTTCACGTATTTGAACTAAGAAAGGGGACTTGGGTGGGACACAACCTACATAGTAAATGCCCTGCCCTATGGTTTTTATATGGTGCTTACTTCCTAGAATAAGCTCTTCAGCAGTCTTTCTTTATTGCCCTAAGGCCCCATAGAGATAGAGACTAACTATTAGTAGCTTCAAGTAGTACAGTACTACTAGCCTGAAATACAATTATTAGTATGTTTCCGTATGCCCTCTAAGATATTGCATATTCAGATTCTGACCAATGGCAAAGTTTCAACCTCACACTCGTAACCTCGTATGAGCCCCTCCGGGCGTAGATATGCGAGTTTGGTCGAGCCTCAATCGACTTCATCCTGCCCCTAGAGAAACTTCCTGAGAAGAAGGCATATTGTCCAACAAACTTCTTTGTTGTGCCTGTCCCGACCGAACCTGAAGCCATGGATAACAACTCAATAATATCTGGTGGTAATGTAAGAAATAGAAAATACAGTATGGGAACTTTCGGATTAGAGCTCCCATGGATTATTCCCAATAGAGACTATTAGCTTCCAAGTAAGTCGTCGTACTACTCTCCTACTAACTACAATTAGTATGTTTCCGTATGCCCATTGCATATAATGGAAGAATTACATCTATAACTTCTATTTCCCCCTATCTCTTAGTAGTGGAAGAAACCGGGAATCACCCATAAGTGCATGTGGACTACAGGCTAGTTTCTCTTAAGGCGGAAAAGGCTGCACTCGTCTCAAATGCTAGTGTCTCCATGGAACTTCAACTTATAACACCTACCTCTATTATAACCGGTCTGTTGGCTTGAAAGGGGACTTCTCTCATAAACTTTTTGGAATGGGCGAGAAGAAGTTAGGGGGACTGATGATGGGTGCTATCTACGTCTTTATTGCTACACATGCTCTATGGGGTTAGAACCTATGCTTATTACATTCCCATTAATCCTGGTATAGAGGTATAGAGCTTACCTATTGTCTATGTTTATCTTATTCAGTGCATATGTGACCGTGTGAATATGATGAACATATGACCAGCCAGCTCAAGAAGCCCATTCAACCTAATATCAATTGAAGCCATCCATAATCCTGTTCAGATTACAAATTACAATGACAAGGGTAAACGTAGATACGCGATATTGTATATCGATGTTATGATAGAGCTACTCACTTTGGCATTGAGCAGATTGGGCCACCCCACTGATACACTTGAAGTGATTAATCCTCCCAATGTAAGGGCAACGAAACTAAATCTATAATATCCACCTGTGTTTAGTAGTTAGGGCTAGTAGTACTACAGCTACTAACTAATAGGTGAAGAGCTCTAGCTCTAGTCTGTATAGTAGCTGTAGATAGTTCAATTAGTACTAAAACTAGAGTCAATACTATTTCCGTCTCTGCTAGAGCTTCCGAGTAAGGCGATACTGCCTTAATAGTCTATGCAGTAAGTACTATTAGCTCTAATAACTACCATGTATTGAGTTTACAACATTGACATAGGTACTGGTGTAATGGGTAACTAAATTAGATAATGCCAATCTAATGGGGTTGGTACTGCTTATCTCTCTATTCAGACTTGGTTGCTTACCATATAGTTGAACCTAATCTACTAACCACGATAAAGGCTCTAATATTTATTCGCTTACGCTCAGCTTCAATTCAACTTGGATCACAAACTGACTATAAGCCATCGAATATGCATCAACTCTTGCTAACTCTAACTCTAACAACTAGTGATTTAGCACTATATACTTCCAGTTGTGTCCAGACATTACTACTTGTAGTAGTCTGTAGTTTAAGTACTAACTAGCCCTATAAGAAGTACATGCAGCTTGAGTCTATGCAGTAGGTCTACTTGCTTGAGTCCACATGCAGTATAGGCTCTGAGCTTCCGAGTAAGCCCTCTGGTAGAGAGTGAAAGCCCTCTAAGGCCTATAGAGTCCATTGATTATTCCATGTCACTTAGCCTTAAGATACTCTCTTCTTAGTCCATGCATCTATTCCCACACTTACCCTAAGGCCATATATACTCTAGAGCCCCACTGGCCTACGGTTAGGAAGAGATTATCAAGAGGTTTATCTCTACCAAAACACTTTAGTCTTTGGAGATCTCCCTAACTAAATTGACTCTCCTATTCCAATGCTTGGTTTAGGCCTTTGAACCTATTTGTTTTCTTTTCATGGGATAGGGCCACAGTACCCATGGAGGTGCCTAGCATGGCGGAGATGGTCTGGGCATTGATGAAAAAAATTGAAGTCTACCCGTCGGTGGACATGACAGCTGAAGTGGAGGGGTGAAAATGCACACAGCTATACGAATTCAGGAATTGGATAGGTGTCTGGGACTAAGTGCTGCACCAATCCTGAAGCCCAGTGGCCATGAGCTTTGATTCCCTTTTGAAAACGGGCATAGGCAGCCCCAATCAGTTGGCGGGGAGTTGGCTAAGTGAAAGCATAAGTCGCAGCAGCGCAGTCTTGAACGATTATGGGGAGCAATATATAAGTAGTGCTAATTTCAGTTTACTCGGCACCCCCAAGCGGTGGTTAAGCACCAATAGCGGAGGCATAACCCATGGTTTACCCCACAGTTAGATACCAAGTATATAGAGGTCCAGAGCCCAACATCGTAGATTCCTCATCAGGAAAGGGGGCACCAGATAGATATAGGGTTGGACCAACGCAGTTCATCACACGGGCAAGGCCTTACCTTAGGTCAGGGCAGCGAACGCACAATCAGGATTCTACTATAATAGGGGAGGCACAGGCAGGGGTATAGGTCGCAGAACCAAATCCATTTCCCATCACATTCATCCCCTTATAGCCCCTCGTACGTATAAAAGCATTTGACCTTGCAGACTAAGCAGCGTAGGCGGTTAACCTAGAAGTAGGAGCAAAGCAAGCACTCGCGCACCATCTATTTCCAAATAAAGCGCGGTAAAGAAAGTGCCCGCAGAGGCTGTCCCTCGCGCATCCACCGCTTGTTGACTGACCCACTCCGTCTCAATAATCAATGCCCGAATCAAGCGCCATCAATCACGAGTCGATGAGGTATGAGCTTTATTTGACACGATGCAGCAGCAGGTTCGATGCATGAAGGACAATGATGTTTCTACGATGCATTTTGAGCTCCTTTTTGATGTTGATTCGCGTTGGCATGTTGATTGGCGTTGGCAAGGGCAGAGCACGATCCCACCTACCCGATTGAATGCCGAGACCAACAATCGTTCCTACAGCTACTAAATCCCCTTTCACTTAACGATATGGAACAATCGTTCTGGATCGCATGGCATGAACGAGGCATTACTTACGATGCTACTGTTTTGATAAGTTGATGAGCTTATTGTTGTATAATTACGTATATAACACAATCAGTGAATTAGTAGTGCTGCTTTAGTTACTTGCTTAGAAAGTGACTGGCTGGATTGTTGCAGAAACAGACTGGGATAAGAAACCGGCTTTCTCACTTGCTTAAACTTAGATCTGCCTGCCCTCTACCTGCCGCCTTTGAAACTTGATCTTGATGCTCACCTGCACCCCCGGACTTACCTTCAAATTTATTACTTTAAGATCCGTGAGCCATACCTTTTAGCCAAGAAAGATTGACCAATGCTTGCTAGATATGGATTCACCTTTTGAGGATCATACTACATTCAGAGCCCAGAAGCAACAGTCATTTACCCGATAGCCAATCATAGCTTATAGTCAATCAGTCAGTAATTGCTGGAATGGTTGAATTTGTTGGGGAATGGCACGGTTTCTTTTTGTATGTTAATGGATTCTGTGTACTGTGACGCGAACAGCTTTCTGTTTGCTGTGATTTGAACGGATTCGTGCAGTGAAGTCAGTGGTTAACCTTCGTGCAGTTAATGAAGCGGAGGGGGCTAGGTGCATCAGTGAATGGCTATGTGCAGTTAGTTAGCGGCTTAACTACTGATCGGGGTACGATGAACGGGGTTGTCTGTTGAACGGGTATCGTGTGATGTGGTTCCACCCCTCTCAAAAGACTGACAATCAAAAGAAAATCAATCAATAACTCGGCTTGGCTTGTCTTCCGGCACCTGTCTTAAGTTGTCCTTGTTGGACTGGAGCTTGGGCTTGTGGCTTTCTCTGGCCCCTCCCTACTGGCTCTGGCATATTGACTAATAAAGCACCTTCCTTCTCTCTTATCGGTGCCATCAGGTATATGGACTAATAAAGCTCCACCTCCTAATCGGGCTCCAATAAAAAAAAGAGAAACGGAGAATGAGGGACGTAGAATAAGGAAATTGATGTATATGTGTCCAGGCCGGGTGGATTGAGCGGTACGACCCATCAAAAAGAAAGTAAGTGTTCCTTCAGGTCTAGGCCCTAAATCTCGTTGGACTACTGGGCTTTACCTTCCTTGCACTAGGAAGCACAAGCCCCTCCGGGACCTTGTTTTAACACCAGCTTATGCAAGCAATAAATGGACTATGTCTTATGAGATGGATGCACTGAACCTTGTTTGAATCAGCGAGCAGTCCTGGAATAATTGTTTGGTTGTTCAATCACGCAAGCACTAACTCACTCAATAGCCTGCAAGCACTAACTCACTCAATAGCCTGCAAGCACTAACTCACTCAATAGCCTGCAAGCACTAACTCACTCAATAGCCTGCAAGCACTAACTCACTCAATAGCCTGCAAGCACTAACTCACTCAATAGCCTGTTGGTTCGATGCACACAAAGCGGGCGGTTCGCACTACAGGGTCTGAAGTCAGCTCAGTAGTAAGTCCCCTCACTGGTAGGATAAGAATAGCACTCCCTCACAGGATCAGCAGGATGTACAGCTACGCCTTCCTTCCATCTATAACTTCGAAGCAAAGGCAGTAATGATACTGCTAATATCATTGAATAACGCTGAGTCAAACCCAAAGCTTCAAGACCTAATCACCACATGTAACCACATGTTAGGCCTTGCCCGTACAACCAATCCTTCCTGACCTTATAGCAAGCTTTTGTCGGTAACTAATACCCCGAAAAAGAGGTGAACTAATACCCCCCCAAATCTTCTATTTAGCAGAGAATAGGAGGAGGGGGAGCAGCATTGAATACTAGCCCCCCCCTAAATGACATTCCCCTCAATGACATTTCAATAGCATTACCATATCAACTTCTGAGCGGTTTACTAATACGGAAAGATTAGAACCAGTACTTAAAGTTCCTGATCTAGCATCGGCCTATCTCGCAGTAGCTGGACGAGTAGCTTCTCCATTACCAGTACTAACAGCAGGTGAGGATCTATCGGTTCAAATAAGTTACACCGAGCTTCAAATATGCTAGGCCTTTCTACATGTATGGTGACATGCTCATAAGTAATATGAAAGGTTAGGCATGTTGTTTGAAGGGCGGCTCGGCTCTCCTTCATTCCGGGAACCACGTAACATATATAATGATATGGCAGCGAGCCATATTGTTATGTAAGCATCATGAGTGGTGTTGTGTTTATATATTGAAGATCTCTCTGGATTTTCCTCTTCCCCCATCAGTCTACTATGAATATGAAAATCGTACTGGTTCGCATTAGCTTAAGTGTTGATTGTAGTACGGTGACATTCTCTTTGTTGATGTCGGTCCTGCTAAGATCCATCGGCTACGAGAATATCAAATTAATAATAGGCAGGTCGCTGGTGAATAGCTATAAAGTAATTATAGGTGTGAGTAGCTGTTTGGACGTCTCGACGGTGGAAGCAACCCTAGTAAGCGGTTTTGGTCGGCAACGCTCGTTGAAGGTGGAATCCATGGAATTGGAGCCCCGTCGTAGTCTGAACAGCGTGTGCAAGGAGCTCTTGGGTGTAACAAGTGGTGAAATAGTGACCTGGGGTATGTCGCTGTTGGAAGTAAGAGCTCGTTCATTGGCGCATACGCGCAAGATACGGGTAGATCTGGCCTTAAGGCAGGTTGTTTTGGGTGAATCAGATCTAAAAGTAGCTAAAGTTGAAGAGAGAAGTTCTAATGTAGAACTTTCCCCGTCAGCTCCGGCTGTTGAAGCTCTTGGAGGGAGTGAGGGGGCTCTCACTAGCGAATCGTTTGATGGATTGGATCCCTTTGCGGGTTCTGGAAGGTGGGAATGGGAAAAGGCTGGCTGGGATAATGCGAAAGGGAAATGGTTTTCTATCTGGCTTTCTGACTGGCTTTCTGGCAATGCTGGCTTCATGGGCATTGGAATCAATGGCTGGCAGGAGCGGAGCCCACTTCAGTGTCAGTGTTTGGAGCAATGGCAGGAGGAAATGGCGAGGACTAGGGACATGCCCATGCCCATAGCGGGGGTCTTTTAGTAAGGATAGGTAATTCTAGAGATAGTAGTGGGGATAGCCTTTATCTATTCTGGGGCTAGATAATAGGTAGGCTCATAGCTAGTCTCTAGGATAGGTAATCTCATATCTATGAGATTGATTCCCCAGAGAGGCGTTTAGTCGGCCCTACAGCAAGAGCGGTTAGTTAGCCCTACAGATAGTTAGTTATGGCAACCCTAGAGAGAGGCGTTTATGGCAGCCCTACAGCGTTTAGTAGGCCCTAGAGAGAGTTAGTCAGCCCGGAAAGGCGGAGAGTTAACCCCCCCTAGAGCGTTTAGTTATTCAACCCTAGCCTCGAGTCCCGAAGGCTTGCTTGCTAAGGTTAGCGGCGAAACAAGGTTAGGTAGGGCTTAAACTGCTAGGGCTTAGCTGGTTATGCAAGCTTATCCATCCAATAAGAAAAGGTTAGCTAGGGATAATTCCGATAATAAAGATAAGAAGAATTCCAATAATAAGAGTGAACCCTACAGCATAACGTTAGACCTACTGCATAACGTGGCAACCTACTGCATAGAGGACGTTAGACAGACCTACTGCATTGAGGCAGTGAGTAGAGAGGTCCTATAGCGTAACGTTAAACCCTAAGCATTGCCGCGGCAACCCACAGCATTTAGGTGGATAGTAAACCCCAAAGCATTGATTTCAACCTACAGCTATTCCGTGAAACCTAAGAGTCCCTATAGATAGGCAGTGGGAGTTAGACAGACCTACTGCAAGAGAGGTTATTCAGACCTAGAGAGAATGTCCGATAATCATTTTTGCATAATGCATCGATCAAAATATTGAACCCTATAGCTATTCCGTTCAAACCTGCCGATAGTGAGTGGCAACCCTATAGCAGTGAGTTATTCCGTGAAAACCACAGATATAGGTGGTTAGTTGATAGGTCCTACAGCATTGAGTTATTCCGGTAACCCTACAGCATTAGACCTACGGCTATTCCGTGGCAACCTACAGCATTGCCGTGGCAATCCCATAGATAGGCAGAGAGAGGCAGTGGGTTAGTAAGACCTATAGCATTGAGTGGCAACCCTACAGATAGGCTTAGTTCAACCCCTTCCGATCATTCCGATAATAAACCCTACTGCATTGCCGTGGCAACCCAAAGCAGATAGGTGGTTATTCAACAGAGAGAGAGGCAGACCTATAGCATTGGGTTTGACCCCTAATACTATTAGATTGGGTTTAACCCTACAACTGGTAGCCAAAGAGAAGAGTACTGGGTTATGGCCGAAGATTGGGACAGAGAAGAAAGGCTATGGGATAAAGCCAAGAGCACTGGGTAACGCCGATAGCACTTTATTTGGATAGACCCTAATAATAGATGCTTAGATAAAGACGGTAAGTAAGCGTAGAGAACTGGGTAACCGCCAAAGATAGGGTGGCTTAGAAAGAATGGCTATGGGAAAGAAAAGACTTACTGGGGTTAGACCCAATCAACTGGTAGCCAAGAGTACTGGGTCAGGCCGAAAGATTGGGCAGTAAAGAACGGCAGAAGATAAGTCCTATAGCCTAAGATTGGTTCTTGGCAGTGGGTTATTCCGTAGGTAAGATAGACCTATAGCCATTTAGTTAGACCCTAAAGCAAGTGCAGTGGGTAAGACAGAGATACTTAGGGTTAACCAAAAGCCTATCAGTTAGACACTAAAGAAAGGTTGTAGGTAGAAGATAAGACCTACAGATAAAGTCAGTGGGAGAAGCACTTAAGTTAGGACCTAATACTGGGTGGATGGGAGATAAGAGCACTGGGTCAGACCTACAGAACAAAGGCAGTAGGTAAGAAAGAAAAGCCAATCAGTTAGACACTAAAGAAAGGCTTAGAGAGGCTAAGAGAGACCTTTAGAGAAACCCTAATACTGGCAGATAAGAGCACTGGGTCAGACGGCGGGCGAAGCGTGGATTAGTGAGCGACTTGGTTGGGACATTCTTTTTTTCCATCCCGGTAAGTAAGTCGAGTATGGAGAGGTACCAGGGTAAGGTACGAGCCTCAAGAATTGACCATTACTAGTTGATAAGGTCAATGCATATATTCTATATGTAATTACGCATTCGTTCTTTCCCGCAAATTGCTAGCTAGAGGGAAGGTCATCCAGCATTGGTACCCGAAAGGATACGGCCCCCACTCGATTGATGATGTTTGCTCGCATCTCTCTCGGGCTGCCCACAACAAGATAGAAAACCTCCCCTATATGGAGGCGGCCCCTACCACACAGATGGACCCGCATCTGAACAAAGGACAATTGAGGATGCATAAGCAGGCTCAACTGATAAGGAGAGGATTCCCGCTCCTACAAAGACCCAACCAACCAAGGTTCGGAGGGCTTGCGCTTCTAAGGGCAAGGAACTGACACTTGAAGGAAGGGAAACTGATTGAATTGAAAGCATTGAAGGTCCCGGAGGGGCTTGCGCTTCCTAGTGCAAGGAGCGATCACCTCTTTCGACGGCTGGTTGATCCCACTACACTGACCCTTCTATGGCAGAAAACACCTAAGACGACGGCTGCTTTTCTTTCTGAATTGAACACTAGTAGTGTTTATCAAGAGATTGCTCTTCATAAGTAAGTCATAAGTAAGTAAGTATCTATCCCAGTATCTATAGGAACCCAAGTAGCTATCGGAACCATCAGAATCGATAAATGGGTCTCGAAGCGTCGTAGGAGCCTGCGTGTTTATTGGCAGATGGGAAAACTACTAAAGCTTCAAACTATAAGTATTCCCCCTTGCTGAAGGAGAAGAGCGAGCTGGCGAAAACACATAGATAGACTGCTAACCCTCACTGCTAAAGGGAAGAGATAGATGTTGGTTCCACTTCTTCAAGCGCCGGTGAACCTTACCCTCCTTTTTCACACTGGGCGCGCCTCCTTTCTGGGTGCGAAAACCACAAATAAGGGGAAGCTGAACCTCATAGAATCAGGTTTAGAATAGTATCTTTATGCACAAGGAAGAGGTGCACTTAACTGAACGTGGCGACCTAACTGAACGAACGAGGCGTGGTTGAATCTGTCTATCTATCTATTAGCAAAATGGAAAACCTTAATTGGGAATCGGAAAACTGATTGACTTAGGCCGCGATAACCTCTATTTACTAGGGAAGGGATTGGATATTTGTTGAAGCCCACTTACGCATGAAACATCAAGAGATAGAAACTCCTCCAGCGTCGTGTTCATTCGTAACCATCTCTGTATCTATAGTCTTCAGAATCGTTTTCAGAAACAACAATAGAAAACAAAACAAGTAGTTAGCAAACAAGTAGTTCTTTGGTATTCAGCGATCCTAAGCTCTCATCGATACACCATTAGTTCAATAAGTTTGGCTCTGCTGTAACCAACCGTACATAGAAAGATTCCAAAGGACTATGCATAACTTATCCAATCCAACATCTGAGTCATCCGAGTGGCCTAATACCGCTATCGGTGGCGAACAGTCAACCGTAACCACTTTTGCAGCATCACCATCACCGTAAGTAACCACTTGACAGAAGTGGGCAAACAACTAACTTAGCTCCGCGGCTAGTAGATTCGTTCCCATTGAGTGCTTTCTTAGTAGTAGTCTAGGTGGCCGTATAAGCAAGTAGTAGGGTATAGGTAGGTTAGGTGACCGTGTGAGCAACAAATAGTAGTTATAGGAGCAAACGAGCGTTAGCCAAGTGGTCTAACAAAAAGTAAAACAAGTAACTAAAATAAGATAAGAGAAAATAACGTATATAGAAGGTAACAAAACTAATGTGTGGAAAGGGATGTGCAGTAGATAAGTGGTATTGAGACAGGCAAGGGAAACTAGACGACGGGTAAGGAATTGATCCATCAGTTCCTTAAAAGAGAAGAAGGGTAATTCAATGGGTGGGCAGCCCTCCATCGTTCTAGGATGAAAGGGAGAAAGAAAGGTAAGGGTAAGGTAAATGCCGTCCCTAAAAGAGAAGACATAGGCAGTTGATCGCCCAGTAGCATAGGCACAATACTATCATAGCTATCAGTAGCGGAGGCAAAGGTATGAGTTGATGAACCTTTTGATCCACCATATCTAGGCGCAAAGCCAATAATAGACCCCGCAGCATCTCTTCATGTCCCGGCGCATTGAAAAGCACCCCATTTTGCATCCCGGGGAACCAGCCCACCAGCTAGCAATATAGTCCCACCATGGCTATGCCTAGATTTCATTTGATGGCAAGCCTCAGCTAGTAGTAAGATAGCCCACCACGGCTACGCTTAGATTTCATTATATTTCCATATACAGCAAAGCAAAAAATTCTATAAGCAATGGACCACCCTTACAACAGAATTGGTTCTCAATAGAATCTACTGTTTCCTCTAAATATATAGAAACTGGCCAAGAGTATATTGATATAAGGGCCTGGGTCGCCGGTCCCTCGAAGAGTCCTTACTGTGGAAGGGGAAACCCTTAAAATAGAATGCCCTTAAAGGGAGACTTAAATACCTTATTTGGTTGGTCCAGAACTTGCTTACTCCGTGCCTTCCTTTGCTATGCTCTTTGAGGGGAATAAATATAGGGAGGGCTAGAACCTTATCTTCTAGCTAGCGATTTGAGGTAAAGAAATATAGGGGCCTTAACTTCCAAGGGGGCCTTATTATTTCAGTAGGTTTCGGCTATAACGTTACAGGACCTTTTTCATTGAGGGGAAGAAAGGAGCGGAGCCTTTTCTAGCTATTTATTAAATGAAATGTGCTCCTTCGCTCACTTTACCGTAGGGAGGATGAGGTTAATCATTGAATAGATTAAATGAATTTGGGGGATAGCTTTTATGTGGTCAGGATTGATCCCTAGGCGTTTGGGGGCGTTAGAGAACTTGTCCTTCCAACTTGTCCTGATTAACCCAAATTGGCCTTTTCAGGCAAGCAAAAAAAGAATATAATCCGGTTCTAGGTATAGTCCTGACTGGTCTGCTTCCCCTGAAGCAAGCAGAGTGCCGGGCCTGCCGAGAACCTCAATCAAAAGGAATCAGTTGGCTGGCTTGCTTTTAGTCAGGTAGGTACGCTCGCCCTTATATACCAAATTATCCCCTTCCAGCTCTGCTTTCATGCTTGTAAGATTACCAGTTCTTCTATTCTCTTATCTGGGGCATTAAGGATCTGACCTTCCTTTAGTGCCTTTTTAGACGATGCATGTTCATGCCATCCGATACACCTCACACATGGGAATGCCAAGCCTATTTCTAACTGCTTTTATTATTAGAACCAGTAAAGCCAGATACTTGCCACGGAGGAACCGATTAAGTTAGACCTGCCAGATCCGAGCCAGCCATATTCGCATTCCAGGAATAAGGTAGACCACCTAGACCGAAGTGGAGACCATTGCCACTGGGTCATTGCCAGTCTCTAGAATTGATGGAAGCTATAGTCAGTGCAGCTAGTATGTAAGCTAGTCTGTGCCAGTCTCATTTACATAAGGTCATTGGGAAGAGCTGTTAGTCTTTGCCAGTTTCATTTAAGCCTTAAGGTATTCGGACGTGAGAGTGTGGAATGCGAAAGTAAGGCCCGGAAAAGGCGGCTCACACAGGCAGGTCGGAGGGTAACGAAAAGATGATATCTCCAGCCAGCCAGAATAGTCTATTAGCAGGCTCCCAGCGGGTCCTCATCTCGAGTCCTTTCCTCGCTCCAGCGGGATAAACCTACCTTCCTTAGGAAAGATGCTGCTGAGATAGATCGAGATCAAAGCGAAGCCAGAAACCAGATGCTTGAGTTTAGCCCCAATATCACAATATAAGGAGTCACTTTATGAGAGAAAGAAGTAGTCCTCTGCCTCTATCCACATCAAGCGATGAGATCCCCTTCCTTCTCGTATCGGCGTGATGTGGCTGCTTCTGGAAAGGCCCCTAAGCAAGCCAAGCACGGAAGAGGCCAAATTATAGGGTAAAATTGAATACCCGGAAATGGGCGTGGGGGATCCCCAATAAACCAACCAATAGATCTGAGGGGAGGAGAACCTCTTTCATTCTTGATAGACCAATACTTCAGGTATCTCATTGATAGACCCCTACTCTTCGCTGCTTGGTGAACTAAGAGAAGAAATCGATGGCGGCGATGGAGGCCCTTATGGTCGAGCGAGAAATCCCTTATGGTCGGAGCCCCTACCCGGTCCTCACCATCGAATGGTGAGCCCCTACCGGCCTCTCCTCTCCCTCTTCCCTTATGGTCGAGGCACCTAAAAGGTCCTTATGGTCGAGCACACTAAAGGTCCTCTCCTCATCACTTATCAGTCGAGCCCCCTAAAAGGCGTCCTTACAGTCGACCTGCATTGCGCATCCTTGACCAAGTCGAGCCCCTACCGGTCCTCACCTCGGAATGGTGAGCCCCTACCGGGCCTCTCCATTAGCAGTCGAAGCCCTCCGGTTAGGGTTGCTTCATTGGGTGGGGGGGGATCGGAATGAGTGAGTGACTTCGTCCCTCGCTTTGTCTCTTCATATCGGCGAACAAAGAGAAGATCATATGGCTAGTTTTCATGATTCAATGAGTAAAGGGCTAGTAGTGAGGATAGAGCTAGTTTTCATGATTCAATAAGACGCGGGGAGTTGGGTTAGTGGCTTTCTATAGGTGAGTAGGAGTTGCTCTCTATCAGCTAAGTTAGTGGGAGTTGCTCTCTGCCGGCCATCCATCTCTAAAGATCTAAATAAAGAATCTATCTATATGAATCTCTCTACTATGAATAATAGTTTGAACGCTCACTATTCATATGGAGAGGGCATTTGAAGCTGTTCAACCCAATAGCCGGTACTTCTTTGCTTGCTAGCTCTTGGGCTGGTGGGCATCTATCTTTTTTAGGACTCGAGGGTTCTTAGCGAGGATGCGTAATCATGGCTCGACCAACGGGAGAGGTCAAATTGGGTGTCTTCCTAGCGAGCGCCGAAGTGGAGTAGGTTGTACATGCTCGTAAGTAACACGCTAGGCTAAAGCGTAATGTAACATCTTCGTATTCTGTCTGAGAATAGCGCGATTTGAGGGGGTGGGACACGCTCGACCATAAAGAAAGAAGGGGTCATATAAAGAAGAACAGAGCCAATTCGAGATCCAGAGCTATCAGTTCCATATCAATAGTCCGCAGCATCCCTTAAGCAGCTAGGGTAGCACCAGCAATAGATATAGATCCCGTGCCAGCGGAAGCACCAAAAGCAACAAAGGCAGAGACTCCAGAGGCAAAGCCAGTAGTTTCACCCGCAGTCGATGGTGACCCGTAACCCGTTGAAGAAGCACCTCGCAAAGCACTCCTACCAAAAGTGAAAGAGTCCGCGGCATTGCAAATTTCATGTGTCTTTTGTGGCCGGCCTGAAAAAAGTTTCCCATCAAATGAAATGTATCTATATTGACGTTATTAGAACTTAATTTCAAGCCGGAACTTGATCGCGGAAGAAGGGTAAGTAATGATTCGGTGTGCGACTTGTTCAAATCGATCTATCTTTATAGTACGGAAGACCAGTCCGTCATCTTTATAGAGATGGTATTACCTTGTTGGATCTTAATCGAAGAGTTCGTATCTAGAGCACGAGGTAGATGAGATAGATTCAATAATATCCGAACTATGGGTTTTCCCCGCCACTTAGACCTCGTCATCAGGCTCTCAATAATGAGAGGTCTTCTGCCAGATCCAAGTGGTAGTCTTCCCTAGCTAGCGTGCTTGAAAAGCCGCCTCATTCAAATAAAGAAAGGGCTGGGCAATCGCGGGCTAATGGGGGCATGGGCTATATGAGGCGTGCTCTTTCTTGCTCTTGCTGGCGTAGAGGCATATTGATTCTGATGGTGGTCGAGTGCTTGCTGAATAGTTCGAGTGCTCGCTGAGATGCATATTTATTCCAAATTAACAGGAGAAAGATTCAGTCGATGAAACAGCAGTTGATGCGGTTGAGTAAGCAGCAGTAGACACAGGAGCAAAGCTAGAAGCTAGAGTCAAGGTAGCATCTTATATAAAACAGAAATAGAAAAGGCATAAGCAGAATACGAGATTAGGGATGAATAAATTGATGATGATCATGAGCAAGATCTAATAGCAGCATATCCAAAAAGAAAGACAGTTGTTTACCCATCATAGGCATAGGTAGGTGCATTTGAACCAAAAGCATAACCTACAGCATATCTAGCACTATAAGCATATGTAGCTGGAACAAAGTAAGCATATTAACCAGATAAAGAATCTTATGCTCATGATCCATAAATAGATCCTGCAGAGTTTATGCTATGGCTAAAGCACTAGTAGTAGATCTTATAGCTATGTCCCTAGTAACAGAGCATAAAGAAGTAGTTTCGGTAGCACCCATAGTAATAAAGGCATGTGCATTACTAGTAGCAGTTCCAGTTATAAATAGTAATCTAAAAAAAGATCTAGACCCATATCCATAAGCATAAGTACGTCATCCTATTGATCCATAAGTGTCAAGGAAAGAAGCAAGGGTTGAAGCTCTTGATTATGATCCAGTTGACTTAGCTTATCTACCTGTAACACCAGTAATTAGAGAAGTAGCACCAATGATATTAGTTTAAGCATCGGTACCAGTAGCAGTAATAGAGCCAATAGCATAGGTTACAGGGGTAGGTGTAAAGGCAGAGGTAGCTAAAGCATAGACTAGAGAAGCAAGAGCATAGCTAAGAGTAAAGGTATCAGTAGTAGTGGAAGAGCCAGTAGCAAACCCATAAGTAGGAACAGAGTAAGCATTATAGCTAGGAGTAGTAACAAAAATAGAGGAAGCAAGGACCCGGAGGGCGCTTCCTGTAATCGGGAAGGAATGTATATCGCTTGTCTATAATTAGACAAGGCATTAGACATGAGAAAGGTTATAGGAAGAATATCCATAACTAGAATAAGCATAGGTAGCAGAAGTTGATCCTCTAGTTTGATAGCCATATTCAGAGCCATAGCCTACTACTCCAGTTTCAGATCTTCCAGATGTCAAGCCATTACTCATAGATCCACTCGTTGTATATATAGTAGCACTCATTTCAGTAGTGGAGAAGGCATAGGCGTCAGCACTACTACTAGTCTTATATTATATTAGAGACCGAGTTTACCCAGCAACAGATCGATATGCAGTCCAAGCAAGAAATCAAATCCAAAGGCATTGGATGCTAGGGTAGTAAAGGCTATGAAGGTTGATCGGACCGAATGAAAGTAATTGAAGTCATAGATCCAGATTAAGACAAAGATCCGATTCCATCATAAAAAGCAGAGGCATAAGAGTCAAAGCCTATTATTTAAGACCCATAGCTTTCTACAGATCCGGTAGTAGAGTCCCTAGCTCCAGATTAAGTGGTAGATATAATTCACCTAGCAATGAAGGGCTAAGTGGAAATCTGTAATCTTTACCTTTGCTTTTATAAGTCTAGCTTTATGGATATGATTGGAGCTGTGGTAGTTTTAGGTTCAGTCTAGTTTCTGTCTCCTATGATATAGGTTAAGACCCCCAATGACCCCAAAGATATTGCTGCTCTGGCGAAGCAGATTGACATATCTCGAATGATATTACGTATATAATTCCATGATGGAATCACTGGATCGAAATGGAACCAATTAGGTTTATATATGTCATTTAGTTCGAGATCTCGAACTAAATGACATATATTAAAGAATGAACCATCTTCTCCTTTTTTTCTCCCTTATCAGTCGAAGCGATGGCGGCCTATAGTCGAGCGTGTTACGCACCGCTACGGACCTATCGATCAGTGACAATCTTTCTCACGGAATGATCTATCTCATTAAGGTAGGGCAGGGATCATGTTTGGATCATTCATTCACCGTAAGACATATATAATGAATGAATTCATAATGAAATATGCCCATAGCAACATTTGCTATCCACACGTGCCATTTAGGTCACGTAACTAGAGAGATTTCAAGGTCCGGAGGGTCTTGCGCCTCCTAGTGCAAGGAAAAGGGGATTCGAGCCAACCAAAGATGTATCTACGGCTGACTTTCGTGAGCGAGCTTGTACCATGTCTCCCGAAAAAGAGAAGTACATATGGCATAAGACGATTTCACATATCGAGGTCGTTCTGGGATCGGGTGTGTTTCCCGTCTGACAATGATGCCCGCCCGGAATGACATTGAAGATCTTTCTTCGTGCCGGCTAACTATTTTGGCGATTCCTAAATGACACGTGTGGATAGCGGACAATGCCGCATTATTATATACGTAATTACGCAATCCAATAATTTATCAAAGAATTTCAAGCGTCAAAATAACCCTTAGCGAGGTTGGTGCTTATTAAGACAGATAGCTCCAGACAAGTCCAGGGAGGTCCTTGAATAGCCAGCCCCAGCCTGTCGTCAGGCTCCGCGCACCGTCTTTAGGTAAGTAATAAGTCAATGCGGAGCACTAGCACCAGTTTCACCCTGCTCGTGTTCTCAATTTCTTTTTAGATTGCGAGCGATCTCCTACTTACTATACCAGTTGCAGATGCTCTGGGTCCAGGTCCATTGGCTTCAGATCCAGTCTAAGTTTAAGCCCTAGCTTTCCTCTTTTCTAATCGCGGCGATCTGGTTCGATAGATGTGGGCAGGATGATTTGAACTAAACGAATAGATGCTTCGATTGCTGTATACCGCTTCCCGAAAGCAGTGCCCTTACCATCTCAGGTTGTAGGGGCGGTCAGGATCGATAGCTCACAGAGGATCAGGAGGAAGCTAGTCTATCTCCGTCCACTCATGCTTGCATGCCGTCCCTCCCATTGAAATACAATTAGTGGATACTTATTGATTGAAATGAAATCAAAATAGTGAGATTGAACCATCCCCAATCATCACGCAATCGAACCATCACTCACCAATCTTCACTCACACCGACCTACCCGCCATGCAGTCTCTCCCGCCAAATAGTAGTTATGGCAGGATTAGTTCAGGCAGGAGAAGGATTAGTTCCGCCAAGCAATGCCCACTACTGCTTCTCTCGCTAGCACTCTCACTCGCACTACCTCCCTCACGGAGGAGTAAGTCATGGCAGTAAAAGGGGGAATGCGTTCTTGCTGGCTGGCCGTCCCACTCATGCCTTCATTAAGGCTTGAAGAAATAAGGCTTGAAGAAAGGATTGATTCAAGTACTTTCCCACCTTCAACAATAGCCGGTTCTACTTAAATAGTTGGTCCTACCTTCAATAGATCACTCTGGTCTTACCTTGTATGGAAGGTCTGGTAAGATGATTAAAAAGGCTGGTCCTACCTAGCTTATCGAGTTACTGGCTGGTCCTAAGAAGGTCAAGGAACGTTTCAAGACTAATCCTTGCCCCCTGGAGGGACAAGTGGCTTCGCACCTTGGGTGGTGTCGTTCTAAGGTCATGAAGCAGGGTCTGTCTCTTCTCAAGCAGGGTGATAAGGGAATCCACTAACACACGATGTAGCGATGGTCGTTTTCAGGAAAGAATCCCAGGCAGGGCCTAGTCTATTTGGTGGCCTAGCAATAGTGTAAGTAAGTGGTGGGAAATTCCCCACCCACAATTTGAAAGCGCGAAGGTCCATTCTAAGATTGCTAGTAATCTGTTCTGCAAAGGTCAAGTCGATGTGGGTGACTCTCCCGGATGAATAGATCACGCCCATCATCATAAGGATCTGCATCTCGGTATGGGTTGGGATCGTCAAGATGAGGGGGAATTGTCATGTAGATGGGAGCAATAAGGAGAGTAGTCAAGATGGGAGTGGGAGCAATAAGGAGAGTGGTCAAGCAAGCGGGTAATGCCAGATCATCATTTAACCTATCGTAGTAGCCGTCGAGGTCTCAACGACGCAGGCAGGCAGAGTGCCCTTACTTAGAGGCACCTAGTAGTGATAATACGGCGTAGCAGCGTCTTTCTAGCGGGTCTAAAGAAGCAAAGCATGATGTGCCTTGTCCCTCGAATCATGGAAACGACGGGTTTCATATAAGAAACACCCCCTCTCAGAAGCTCTTTCGGATCCATCGGAACCGACCTTGTAGCCCCCACTAGGTTTATTCGGAGCCAGGACTCACTTTAGAATTTCTATAGACCTTGAAACTCTTATTATTTCAAATCCTCGTAGCTGCTATCCCGCCTTACATACCGTACCCTTATACTTAAGTGCATGCTACCTTTTAGTTTTAGACCAGACCTTTTACTTTATGCTGCCAGATGCTGTCAGAACCCTAGGAAATTAGATTATGGGGTGCTCCCATTAATTTGATGAACCAGCCAACTACACGAGAGTTGCTTTCAGGTATGGCGGCCTCTATGAACTACCCCTTTACTTTAGTTACTTTTTCACCTGCTAGAAGAACTAGATCTGGTAGCGGAGCCCTGTATCTTCACCTTTGCCTTTGGAGCCACCAATTATATAACCCCCGCATTGGGATTGATTCTTTCAGACAGGATTTCATAGCTGTACCGAAGGAACATACCTTTGCTTTACTTACCATATACCAGAACTTGGAGATAGATCTTCAGCCCTAGACCTGCAATCAGAGCATATTTGTGCTGGTAGTCACCGGTAGACCTTACAAGACAGCTTCTTATGGAATCGTGGGATGGATCAGGAAGTGTAATTGGTTCATTAGACCTTGTTCAGACAATACACCTGCCACAAAGACTTTCTATCTAGCTACCCTATACCTTGAAGTCTTACCAGGAAGCCTATACCATGAGGAGGTCTTTGGAGGAACAACTATCAGACCCTTACCTTGTCTTTAACTCACCCACCTGTCTGTTGAATTTGAAATAACAAGTTGTCGTAAACCTTGCTCTATTGATCCACCTTTGCATACCTAAACTCTTGCGACATATACAAGTAAGAAGCATGATAACCCGGTAAGGAACATAAAGGGCGGGAAGGAGACCATATTGATCTCTATTGTTCCTTATCAAAAGGCTACCTACATAATCTATCCGTTGTACCGCCCCTCTCCTCTCCTCTCTGCCGATGTGCTAAAGCAACCCAATCCCTACCTAATTGGTGCTACTTGCCATTGCTGACTGTAAATTGTTCACACATGGGACGAACACGTACTTCTTCCTGGGCATGGGGAATAGGAAACAAGTCAAAAAAGCACATCGTCAATCGGTGACTCACAGATCACCAGTATGGCCTCGTGTTATGTGATTGAACTCTATGTTCATTGTGCTATGGGAAGGGTCTATACTTTAATGGGGAGTCGAGGTGAAATGCGGAATCGGGTTAAACAGGGTGCTTGTGCTCTGGGACTTCATTTCATACAATTCCTCTCGGCATTGATAGCTCACCTAATCAGTTCAGAAACCTAATCATTTAAGTGAATCCAATTAATCAGGGCTATTGTCCAACCCCGGTTCACTATTCCTCCGGTATGCACGCACGTATATAAAGCAATCAACTGTGAAGAAAGTATAGAGCAGCGGGTGAGCCATCAAGAATAAGGTGGCGCTCTGCATGCGCTATTGAGCTCGTGTATTATATATGTGATTTTGCATTTACTCACTCAGCCTCATTGAACCTCATTCATTGTGTAACCTCATCGGTAACAACCTCCATCAACAACTAACCCTCATTCATTGTTGTCAACACCTCATTTGTACGCTCCACCCCCAACTAAGTGTTAAATCACTAAATCAATTATGTCTTTTTGGCAGAATCCAAATCCTCCAGCTCCTAAAACAACCTCCTTATCTCTTGGAATCCTAACGGTTGGTATAACCCTAATCATCCAGCTCCACCTACCACTCCTTTTGAATGATTGTCTCTTTCTTTTTGGGAAAGCAGCAGACTGATGAATAAAGAAAATGAAACTTTTTTCAATGGCTCTTAAGTAGGACCGGCTGGCAATGTAAGGGCTATAGGAATTGTCTATGATCGGTGGCTATGTGAGGCTATTTCTGAATGTTGAATGAACCTCAACCACCAGTCAAATGTTGTATATAAAGGTCATTCCCTCCATCTAGCCCAGGTAATAACATTCCTTCTTCCTGAGGCTCCATATTCTTAAAGGTTCAAGTTGAGGGTGAAGAAAATAGATGATGGCTTGCTTTTATCTACTTTGCACCCCGGGGAGTAAGGCAGCCAGGGTTGGACAAGTGAGTGGGCTGGAAACAGCCATAGTCAGGCAGTCACATAGAGCACCCAACATGGATATGGTGGAAAATTGAGCACCCACATAGACATACAGCCCATACATAGACACATCCATAGATAGCATTGATAGATCATATATAACATAGCGTAGAAAATCAATAGCTGCTAAATGCGCGCTACGCGTTAAAGGAATTGAAATACATACCCGAAAGAGGAGAGGCCATACCCCCCCTCACGATATGGTATGGGGCCAACACTGTGAGGCACACTGCCTGCTAATCGATACCACACTTGCTGATTGCCGAAGGTAGGTCTCTTGCTTTATCGATCTTGCTATCCAACCTGTCAACGTTTACTTGCTTTCTCATTTCCCCAACGTTTCCACCAGAATCAATACATTGAGCCATGTTTTTTACATACAAAAGCATATCAATTAAGACGTGCCGCCAGACGATTAGAAAGGAATAAACCCCTCAATGAATAGGAAGGAAAAGTTTGAGCCAACATAACCAATAGAGAAAATAGAAAAGAAGTACCTTATTGAGCATACCCAAAAGAAGTAGTTCATCCATTGATCCAACGAACGAGATTTATTATATTACCATGTTACCATTTACCATCATTCTCACCATAGGATATTTATATTATGTTGTTTCCATTCCCCTATTATTTCCAATCTTTGCCAGAAGGTCATTGTATATAGCCAATCATAGACACAAGGAGGTCATAGCCGATAGTCCATCATTGACAGCCGGTCATTGTAAACCAGTCCAATAGTCATCATTGCCAAAAGGGCATTGTATATAGCCGCTAGTTGATGCAGTCGATGCAATTGATCCCGCCACTTGATGATGCGATGCCAGTTTAGCTATCTGGAAACAATCTTTAGGGGTTCCGGGGGTCTGCCGACAACCCTCAAATCTCGATCCAGGGGTCGATGCACTCAATGCCCCAAGAGCCGATCCTATATTCGATGCCTGTTGTCGATCACTCACTCATCCAAATGGAAATGCTGGTACTCGATCAGGAAAAGGAATGGAATCATACAGCCCAACAATCAGCTAACCGTCCACTACAAACCACACTAGCTAACCTACAAGCAAGCAACCTTACCGACATACAGATCTTTCTTGTCAATCTATTTAAGCACCGCTACAGCCGCCTTGAAATGCATCCATCCATCTTTAAGCAAGTGTGATTCCAGCCAGGTCTGTGAAGGCTGTCTGGAAGGTGGTGGAACAGCTCTATGGGAATCCCCAGTGTAAGGCTGTCTGTTTGGGGCATTCATTCAAAAGGTAAGTCGTAAGGTGAAGGAGGAAACAGTAAAGAGAAAGACAAGGTGTATAGGTCGAGTAAAGGTAAGCGGTACCCCAAGTAAGCATGATTTCAGTAAGTGTTACACTCGTGAATGCTACAAGTTAAGATCATGAAACCAGCCGGTATAGAAGGGGGGGTGACGCCAGGTGGATAGATGCTCATAAGTAAAGGGAAGCAGCTGAGAAGGGCCGGAAGGCGCTCACCTGAGGCCCTACTATTATAATGGGGGGTGAGGGGATTTCTCGTCAAAGTTCTCAGTGCCCAAGCAAGCCCGTCCACCAAAGGGCCCTCTATTATTTAGGGGCGGA
>APFE030318587.1:125528-190586 GCA_000404065.3 Pinus taeda | reverse complement strand
CTTAATTCATCAATTTTCCTTGTATTTAAGTCTTTGGAGAGTGACCATTTGAAACTTGGGCATATCACTTTTTAAAATCTTCTCAATTAGCCTTCTTTTTGTAACATCTTCACCTAGTGACCTCATATTATTAATAAGATCTTTTATTTTTGTGATGTAATCATGAATAGATTCATTAATTTGCAAGTGAAAATTTTCATTTTTCCTACTGAATGTTTGCAATTCAGCTACAACCACACCTTCATATGTATTCTTTAATATATCCCATGCTTCATTAGATGATACTACACCACTGATTCTTGGAAATATAGATTCTTCAACAATGCTTCCTAGAGGCGAAAGTGTTTCATTGTATTTCTTAATGTGTTCCTTAAGATATTTATTTTCATCATGACTTAATCCTTTGAATTCAAGTTCCAACAAATCTTTAGTGATGAATATGGGTTGCATGTCTTTTCTCCAATAAAAAATAGTTTGTGCCAACAAGTTTAGGTAATACAATACTGCTTGCATCCATTGGACAATAAGAGAGAAAATTGGAGAAAATACACAAATGAACACAATGTGTCCCACTTTGACCCTAGATAAGAACCAATGTCCCAAAAAACTGGGACTCAACCACCACCACCACAAAAAAAAAGAAAAAAAAATGTTATTAATTGGAAGAGTACAAAGAAAAGCTAAGAAGTTCAATTCCATCTAAGATTGAACCAGACTCCTTCAACCAATGTGAAATATTATGATGCTAGATCAAGTAACACATTGTTGTAGAAGGGCATTGAAAGTATATAATCCAACACTTAAAAATCCAAATATTTTGAAAGTTGTTAGCTTTGGCTTGCCAGGTTGGAAAGAGAAGTGTGATTTTATCACCCTGTCTTTCCAGTGAAGTTTATTCGTGTTGTATGCATATTATTATGATAACAATTATATGTAAGCGAAAATCTTAGATGAGTTTCACAAAATAAATATCCCTATTCATGGCTTTTTAGAAATTTTTTCTTTATTTGAATATCATAAAATAACTGCAATGATAGTAAACTATGATGCATTAAAGAATGGAGAAGTTTCCACATCAAGATAATCAAGGACAAGGGAAAATAATATGTGAATGAAAAGATCATGACCAAAAAACAAGATTTTACACAATCGATGTGACTAGCACACCAATGAAAAGGGAAACATTGAAATGTCAATATCCCACAAAATAATTGAAAGTTTCGATCTAAATGAAGTTCATCATAATCAGTTGTTTTTATGGAAAACCCAGGAAAGAGGGTTGGATAAAGGTAAAAATATTCACAAGCTGGAGCACAGAGGTGTGAAAAGTATAAAATCAACTCCAGGATTAGCAACTAGAAATCCAGGAAAGAAAAGGGGTAGGAAAAAGCAAAATGAGCTCTTGATGGAGGGTGGAAAGCTAATGATAGATTCGGGTAAGATGAAAGACCTAACCAATTACTCATTCACCAATATTTAATTATAAATTCCATATCTTGGAATATCAGAGGTCTAGGTAGTAAAAGAAAACAAAGAATGCTAAGTAACAAAATGAAACTAGCAACACCGGATATAATTTTTATTCACGAAACAAAATGCTCCATCGAAAAATTAAAGCAAATCCATAGAAAATGGATGGGTAGATTTTAGTTTCTCGAAGTGAAAGCAGAGAACACAGCGGGAGGCATCCTCACTCTTTGGAACCCCCAAAAAGTTAGCATATTAGATGTGGAGGCATCAAGAAATTATTTATCTGTAATTATTCAACCAGTGGGAGTCGTTGATACTTTCCTGGTCACAAATGTTTATGGTCCTCAAAGAATAGATGAGAAACTCAGACTCTTAAACTCCTTGGCAGAGCTCAAAAGGATAAATGAAGAAACACCTTGGCTCTTGGGAGGAGATTTTAACATGATTAAATCACTTTCGGAAAAAAAGGAGGTACCAGATTGCTTAATAAAGACTCTGAATTGTTCCAAACCTTCACAGATGATATGAATCTGGTTGACTCGGCAACGCATAATGGCCTTTTTACTCGGAACAACAAAAGAGGAGGTGAGGCTCAGGTCGCCTCCAAGTTAGACAGATTTTTGATCTTAGAGGACCTTATGCTAGCAAATAGAGAAATAACAGCTAAAGTTCTCCCCTTTGGAGGCTCTGATCACTGGCCGATTCAATTAGAACTCAAGGGATTTGATTCTCCCAGGAATAGACCCTTCATATTTGAGAATATTTGGCTCTCCCACCCAGATTTCATCAGCAACATTAAAAAATGGTGGGTTGAAGATCTGCAGATCGAGGGCACTAATATGTTCATCCTACACAAAAGACTTCAGCATATCAAATTCAGACTCAAAGAATGGAACAAGAAGGTTTTTGGTAACTTTTTTGTGGATAAAAAGGCAGTGGAAACCAAACTACAAGAACTCAATCAAGCATTGATCACAGAGGGTTTTGATAAATTTAAAATTTACCAAGCTAATAAACACCATCAAGAATGGGAGAAATTATGCAAACAAGAGGAAATCTATTGGAGACAAAAGTCTTGAATTCAATGGCTCAAAGAAGGTGAACATAATACTAAATTTTTTCATAGATCCACCATGGCCAATAGAGCTCACAACAGAATCTCTTCGATATTGAACGACAATGGGGAGCTCCAGACCTCTCATAAAAATATCGAAGATGTGTTGGTACAGCATTTCAGAAGCATCACTAAGGAGAATAATCCAGACATAGAGCAATGCATCAAAGAAATTACAAAAAATATCCCTAAGCTGGTGTCAAGAGGGGACAATTTCAACCTGAATAAACCAGTAACCAAAGAGGAAGTCAGTGAGGTTATTAAAGACATGCAGAATGGCAAAGCTCCAAGTCGAGATGGTTTCAATGTAGACTTTTAAGGCCTACTGGAACATTGTCAAGCAGGACATTATGAATGTTGTGGAGGATTCTAGAAGAAGCATGACTATTCTGAAAGCCCTCAACACCTCCTTCATCTCCCTGATCCCCAAACATCATTCAACCCTAACTACTAATAAGTACAGACCCATTGCTTTATGCAATGTGGTATACAATATTATATCCAAGGTATTGGCTAGTAGACTCAAACCTCTTCTTCCTTCTTTAATCTCAGGTGAAAAATCTAGTTATGTGGAAGGCAGACAAATCCTTAATAATATTATTCTAGCCCACGAGGCAGTTCACACGCTAACCAGAAAAATATAGGCCGGTATGATCATGCAATTAGATATTTCCAAAGCCTATGACAAGGTGAACTAGATCTATATGAAGAAGGCCCTTTCTACTTTTGGGTTCAATCACAACTAGGTCAGATGGGTTATGGCTCTGGTAACCTCTTCCAGCTTTTCTATTTTGGTGAATGGCTCACCCTCTAAACTCTTCACTCCTTCTAGAGGCCTCAGGCAGGGTGACCCACTCTCTCCCTTTCTCTTTATCCTCATGATGGAAGGATTAGGAAGAGCCATTAATCAAGCTAAAGCCTTGGGAAAAATTAAGGGCCTTCAATTAACGGAGAATGGTCAGACAATGAATCACCACAAATTTGTGGATGATACGATGCTGCATGGAATTCCTACAGTCAAAGAAGCTTCAACGTACAAACAAATCCTAAATAACTTTGCCTTGGCTACAGGTATGGAAGTCAATCTCTCCAAATCAATTTTTTTTTTCTTAAATACTAACATTGCAATTCAGAGAAATATCTCTAGAATTCTGGGCTTTCAAAGGGATTCCCTCCCTTCAAAGTATTTGGGAATTCCCCTTACTGCCAGACCCCTTCACAAAAGTATTTGGGAACTGATGCTAAACAAGATGCAAGACAAAGTTAAAAAATGGAATATCAGATCATTGAACCTGGCAGGTAGGTTGATACTAAAAAAAGTCATTCTACAGTTAATCCCGATTTTCTTATTATCAACCCTCCCAGCTCCCAAAGGTGTCTTACAGCAATTCAGGAATATCCAAAGATACTTCCTTTGGGGCAAGGAAGAAACAAGGAAGAAATGGGCCCTTCTTTCTTGGGACAAAATCTGTAAACCCAAGAGTCACAGGGGTCTAGGCTTAGATGATTAGGAAATTATAAGTAAAGTACTAGGAGCCAAACTCTAGTGGAGATGGGTTAAAGAACCGGAAGCTCAATGGGCTAAAATATGGAAAGAAAAATATGCAAGTTCGTGGAAAACAAATGATCTTATAAGAATGTCTGGAAACATAAAGGGATCTTACATCTGGAATAAAGCCTGGGAAAACAGAGGCCTAGTACAAGACAACAGTTTCTGGGAAATCAGAGTAGGATATCTTGCTCTCTTTTGGGAGGAAAAATGGAAACAAGGACCTATGCTGTTAAAAGAGGACTTTATGAGCCTCAAGCAGGAAACAGATTCCCAAGGATTAACCAAAGTTAAATATTTTTGGAATCTTCCTCACAACTCTGGAAAGTGGAGAAATTGGAGAAGCATAGACTGTAGAGATGACAGCCCCCTAAAAATAAACACCGAGGAAATTATGAGCGTGCTAAGACAAAGGAAAATCTTGGTAACAGAGGGGTAGGATCAGTTAAGATGGGGCCTCAATAAAGAAGTCTCCTTTAATCTTAAGGAAGCTAAGAGAATTATCCTGAACCTAGACTCTAGTGATTCAATGAATTCATGGCAACAACTTTGGAGCCACCAAGGGTGTATGAAGATCAAGCTATTCATGTGGTTAGTTCATCACAAAAAAATCTTAACTTGGGACAACATTAGGAAAAGAGGGGTTATTGGGCCTTCTAGATGTCAGCTATGTGAAGCTCAAGAGGAAAAAATGGAGCATATTCTCAACAGTTGCACCTATACCACCTAGTTGTGGGATTCTTTTGCCACCATTTTTCAACAGACAGACAAAGATAAAGGAAGCATCACTAATACCCTGAACAAGTGGAGAAGGAAATTTTCGGAGAATGAGGTCCTCAATTTGGCCTGGGACTTTATGCCAAGCTTCATTATATGGAATGTTTGGAAAGAACGGAATAAAAGAATTTTCAAGGATGAAAGAACTATTCCTCTCCGCCTGTTGGATCTGATCTTGAAGCAAATTAAGGAGACAATTTGTACCTCTGTTCGCAATTATCCCAAAAATCCTCCCACATAAAATGAAATGAGAACTCTCAAGCAACTGAGAATGCAAGTGATCATTACTAATGGACTCAGTAGAAAAGAAGGAGATTTGGGAAAGGAAAAGGATTTCTGGCATCCTCCATCGAAAGGATACCTGAAATGCAATATTGATGGTGCTTCAAAAGGAAACCCTGGAATAGTCGGATATGGAGGGGTGTTAAGAGATGAAGAAGGAATTATAATATTCATTTTCCACTGCCACTTAGGTAAAGCCACAAACAATATGGCTGAATTAATGGCTTTAGAACAATGCCTAGAACTGTTGAATCTAAATCATAGCTCAAATGTCATTATAGAAGTAGACTCAGAGATCTCCATAAAAGTTGTTAAAAGAATCAGTTGTGGAGCAGCGATAGAGAAGGTCTCAAAACACTGGAGACTAATACAAGTGTACCAAAGAATTCAAAAACATCTCCTGATTCTATGAACTATGAGTTTCAGACACGTTAGACGTGAAGCCAACAAACTAGCGGACACTCTAGCCAACCAAGGGGTGATTGATTCAGAGTGCAGATTTGAAATGAAGTGGCAAGAGATGCCTCAGGGCAGAGTAAAAGCTCTATGCGAAGAACAAGTGACAGAAGATAGAGAAATTTTTAAATATTGGGCCAGAGGGAAAGGCACAGAATGAAGATCTCAATTCTCGGGCTGGCACTTGGAAGAAGGGCATGCTCGAAGCAGTCATATAACACCCTAGTGGAAAGTGACTAGCTCCCTTTCCTTTTGGATTGCACTACAGAGTTCTATGGTGTGGTTGTGCGGAAAGGGTGGTTCTAATTTTCTGATGAAGGCGGTTCCCCTTCTTTCCTCTCACAGGTCGGAAAACCTGGCTCAAGTGATTTATGGGTGATTACTTGGCTTTGGTTTGGTAAGTGGTTTAGTATTTTTGGGAGCGATTCCATTAGGCTCTCGCCACATGGCAAGGGAGGGGTAATTAAACCATCCTCCATTGCGCATTAAGGTTCGCACATCTCAGCTGTGCGATATTTCACCGCGCTGTCTAATTTCGAAGTTTTATTTAACGGTCAGATTTGTAAGTGCTATTTTGTGGGCCCACCGTTCTTATCAGGATTGTCGTGATAGAGACGTGGGGGGTTAGTGGAGCTTTTGATTAGGCATATGATTTTTATTGTTCAACCTAAGGTTTGATTTGAGAGATTAATATTGTAAGTTGTAAAGGGATGGGGCTTTACTATGGCAGCACGCCCTTGGGTTTCTTGAGTCAATGTGGGGGTCATGGTTATTGTATATTCTGTAAATTTATTTTTGGTTTAATGAAATAGAAGGAATGACTCTTGCTTAAGCAAAAAAAGAAGTTACGTCATAATTGAACGAAAAACATGGAGCTAGGGTTTTTCTGAAAAAATAAGGGCTTAGATGTGGTCGTCGTGCTCTGTTCTTGGGAAGGCTTGAAGGGCGGCCATGGGGATTTGGCTTTAAGGTGGAGCTGGCGAATTTCAACCCACACATTCTCATCACCTTGGGATTGTCTGTGTAGCTTCCTTACTCGCCATGGGCTTTCGGTGGTCCATTTTTACAAGCCATTTCGACTGCTATGGTGGGTATATTGCTGCTTGACAAACCAAAAGGATTTGGAGACCTGGCGGCTGATGCGGGTTACCCTCCCTAACCAGTTTTTCTTTCTGGATGCCAACTATGATTGTTTAATGTTCAATGGCAGCCTGAGATCTCCTTGGACCTCTGCTACTCAAGATAGGATGCAGGGGGTCCCATAGGTACCTCTCGATGTCTCGTTTGACTCCACGGTGAGAGCTGGCCAAATGTCGTGGTTGCCCTGGTTTCCTGACGTTTTGGGCTACCTCCCCCAGCAGGCTCTAGTCTCTTGGCTAACAGTGATGGCGGTGCCTTGCCTCTATCCAGCGCAGCCCCTGAGTTCTTCATTGCTTCCCTCCAGGCATCAGATTCCCATGTTGTTATGGACTCGTTCCTTTGATCAGGTTGTTGAGGATTTGCGACAGGTCCTTCTAGGTCAACCTATGGTGGCTCTAGAATATTACTCCGTTGTGTGGCTTGGGGTTTTTTTGTGGGAGGAAGACTCTCAGTTTTAGGTAAAACCTTCTAGAATCCAAATTTTTATAAAACTTCTAGAAGGGATTTATCTCTTGATCTGGGTTTGTCAGGAAAAAAGTGTTTTAGTCCTGAAGCACTCCATTATGCAGAAAGTTGGTTATCCAAAAAATATGAAAAACTTAATTCATGGTGGCATTCTTACAGGACAGCAGTTTCCTACAGGATTACAACTTACAAACAACATCCATAATAGTCCTCAATCTGAGGTTAAGACAGGGGGCATGGCCTGTTAAAACAACCTCTAATGCATGTAAAGGAATAGGGACTAATTCATCAAGAAACTCTGAATTCACTATGAACCAGATGAACAGAGGCCCCTCATTTAAGAACATTCTTCAAGGGAAAAGAAAAAAAGAAAAAGAAAAAAAGATAGGAAGGTTTAGCCTCCAGTCCATATATAGTGGATATTATGAACTCAATCCCAGAACTAAACGTATAGGATGAAAAAGAAGATATGCAATGTGCCTCCTTCGAATCAAAAGCTATAATTTGTTGAATTGAGGCTTCTGTGATCCATAACAATTATAAGAAGAATTTCGGCATAAACCACGTACCACCCGACCATAGATTGGGATGAACCAAATCTATCTTTCAACCAATAACCCCTGTTCCATATTCCAAGCATGAATGTGGGATTCATCAAACCAAAATAAAACCAACTAGGGCTTCCAGTGGCCAAACCACTTAAACCCACAACCATAGTGATTTCTCCCAACCAGTCCAGAAATCACTAACACCAAAATAGATTTGTCTCATCCCAAGTTGTTTAGGGCTCCAGGAACTATTGTCTCAGACCATTGTTGAAAATATAAAAAATAAATGTTAAAAATAACATCTAGAAATTCTAATTTAATTTTTCCTTGAATTAAATTAGGAATTAAATCGAAATTATATTCTCATAGCAACTTGCAATAGTTAACTAAGTTAATTTGACTTAGTTTTGTCAATAAATTCAAGTTGGAAGTCTATCTAGAGTCATGTAGAATGATTACTAAATTTTAGAGGCCCAAGTTGAGTTCTTTTGAGTTGTAATTAATTAACTCAATCTAACTAAGTTAAAGTCAGTTAAACTAGTTCAATCAGTTGGAGGAACTAGTAGGAGGTCTAGTAGAGGGGATCAACTTCAGTGCAGCTTCACTCCTCCACCAATTAACTAAAGATTCACTCATAAATAACTCATGCATCTTAGTTCTAAGAAAGACCTAATTTAGATTAGAGTTCAGGGACAACATACTATTAGTTATGTAATTTTTCGAGTTGTAGAGATGGTGCATGAAATCAATAGAAGACCTATCATGGATTGCACAGTTGAGGTGAGGGATTTTCCCAATGAAATATGGGAATTCCCTTAGGGATTGCGCAAGGAAGTAGGGGCTTGGCAAGAAGCATAATTGGTTGTTTTGGATTGAGCTGGTTTGTGAAGAGGAGAGATATATTGTACTTATGCAAAGATTGTTTGGGTTGAACAATAATTGCATTTTCTTCTCAGATCTTCTGGTTATTGCAATATAGGTAGTCATGGTTTTGAGTAGTTTCTTTCGCCAGAAAAATATTGTGTTATGTGTGATTGAAATTATTCCTTTTCTGCTTAGTGTTTTCATTGATTAATTTATTTTTTTTTCTGCTGATAAGTAGAGTAGATTCTTGTCTTATGTTTTAGAATATCACATAAGATGTTGAATATACAAGTAAAAATCTACATGGTATCGGAGCTGAAGTCATTATAGAAGAGGATAATTTGAGTTTATTGTGTAGGTGAAATCGAATTTGCAGGTTCATACTTCAGAGTCAGAAGTATGTCATTCTACGGTTTGAGACTTCAGTATGCCTTGGAGGGAAACTCGAATTACATAGCATGGATGATGGAAGGAAAGGATGGAGGTAGTGTTGCAAGACAATGAGGTAAAGGAATTCATAGATCATGATATTCTAAAGCCTCCAGAATCTGATGCTAAAGATATGGTTGAATGGAGACAATGTGTGGGAAAAGCGAGAAGGATTATCCTAGAAGGAGTTCTATATCATATTGTCTCGAATCTCCATGGTAAGGAAACACCATTTGCAAATTGGAAGGCATTGATGGACCTATTTCAAAATAGAAGTGATGATAGGAAGCTTCCACTGAAGGATACACTCGAAAAGATCAAGATGGAGAAGGACAAATCTAGTTTGAAGTACTTGACCAATTTCACCCAATGTCGAGATGATCTTGGAAGTGTTGGGATTACTATTGTCGAAGATGATTTGGTGATCCTAACACTTCTAGGACTTCCCAACAGTTGGCATTGTTACCAGGTCTTAGTTAATGGGAGGGAGAAGCTACCAGAGTGGGAGTGATTGTGGTTCGAGTTAGTACAAGAAGAGTTTCAGCGGAACACCAAAGATGGGACCTCATCGAAAGAAGTGGAAGAGGAATTTTCATTAGTCAGGAAAGAAAAGAAATCCAAGGGAAATAAGTCCCAAGGCAATGAGGGTGGGAAGAAGGACTTGTTGGACATCAAGTTTTTTCACTATCACGAGTATGGGAACTATGCCAAGAATTTTCCACAAAAGAAAGCAAGAAAGAAGGATCCTATAATAGTAGCAACCGGTGAAGCTCTAGCTTCACAATTCGAACTTTATTTCACTCTCACTGAATGTGTGGACAACACTATAATGGAAAGCATGTGGTATCTCGACAACGGTGCCTCATCCTATATGATGGGGAATAAAGATATCTTCAGTTACTTGAAGGATAAATACCTCAAGCATAACATAGAGTTTGGAGATGATGGGAGGTATAGCATGACCAACATCAGTATAGTTACCTTTCAGAGGGAGTCTGGCTCCCCTCTAAAATTCACAAATGTGATGTATTCTCCAGAACTAAAGAAGGATCTTTTTTTGTCGCGATATTGGAAGAATGTGGCTACGATGTGATTTTTAGCAAAGGAAATGATGTGGATTTAAACATCAATGCAACAAATTATAGAGATAAACATAAACACAAAGATGCAGCGGAAATAATACTTCATTTCATTAATGGTAAAATACTAAAATATGCCTACAAATAGGAATGGAAATAAACCAGCTAGGGCGATGGTAGCTTATCTCTGAGAAGAGATGTGGTGGCTACATGCCTTTGAATTGCCTTACAATGAGGCTCAAGGGCCTTTTTATTATTGAACAATAAGAGCAAACCCTAAACAACCAAAACCCTAACCCGAGGAGCTGTAACACCAAGAGTTTATGGGCCCTGTTGGGGTGAGTTGGACAACCAACTTCTTAGGGTCGCAACATGGTCATATTATCTCTGTTTGACGTGCATGATATTCCATTGGAAAGATCTCTCCGAGGACTACGACAAAAAAGACAATTTCAAGCAAAAATTTGCTGGCAGTAGATTTCCAAAAAACACATTGTTTAGGGCCTCAAAACGGCTCCAGAAGTTTAGGACCCAAAAAATTGCTAAAAATAGTAAACTATGCTACAATTAAGGAAACTGAAAAACTAAAAGAAGCAATGGTGGGGGTCCAAGCAAAATTGGCGGTGGCCACCAATATCCACCTAGATCATTCCACCTCCCTTAGGAAGAAATGGCTCCATTGCGTTGAGTTCCTCCATGAGATGAGGGAATCTCTGCAGAACTTGGTCCCTTGTGAGCCACTTTCCCTCGTGAAGGACTTGGCCTGCTTTGACAACTTGATACAGTTGGATATTCTGCTGGTGAGTGTGCTTGATCTGTGTGTCCATGATCCAATCAATTGTACCTTATTCCATGCAATCTGGATTTAACTATGTGGGTGTGAGCTGTTCTGCAATGTCGGATGTGTCTAGTAATGGTGGAAAGTATGGACGAAGGAAGTCCACATTGAACACTGGGTGCAGGCCAAGGAATGGGGGAATGTTGAGCTAAAATGCATTATCTCCCACAGCCTTGGTAATGGTGCAAGGACCATATCGGAGTGGTTTGAGTTTTCGATAGGCCTCAGTAAGGCGTCCTTTTGAAAATGCAACCAAACTTTGTTGCCCACCTGAAACTTGTGTGGCACCCGATGTTGATCATGTCGCTGCTTGTATTTGGCATTTGATTTCTCCAGAATGTCATGGACCTACTAGCGAATATGTTGGATGTCCTCAATGAATTTGTTTTCCTCATCTATTTCGGACTGGACATGAGCCAAATTTGCGTGAGTAGTTGCAAATAGCACGGCCACATCAATGGGATATAGTGGCTAGAATCCCAAACCCACCTGAAAAGGGATGTGGCAAGTCAAGTTGTGGAGAGCCCGGTTGTAGCTGTGCTAAACATAGGGGAGGCTATCGTCTCATGTGCGTGGATGCTTTGAGTTGTACATGCACAGAATGTGTACGATCATCATGTTGACAACCTTGGTCTGGCCATCAGTTTGAGGATGGAAGCCTGTGGACTTAGTGAGTTTGGTGTCTAGCATCGACTAGAGACTGGACCAAAATGTACTAAGGAACCTGTTGTCTCGATCTGAGATGATAAACTATGGGATCCCAAAGTGTACCCACACTCGTTCAAAGAAGATTTTAGCAGTGGCTTCTGCTGTGATATTCTTCTTGCAGGTCACCATAATGGCCGTCTTCGAGAACCTGTCAATGACCACAAAACACAGTCATTTCCAGATTAGTGGAAGGAAGGCCTAACATGTAATCCATGGAGATGGATTCCCAAGGTTGACTAGGGGTAGGTAGTGGGGTATAGAGGCCTTGCTTCTTGATGGTCAATTTGGCAATGGCGCAAGTAGTGCATGATCTGATGTACTTCTTGACATCCTGTCAAAGATTCGACCAATAGAAATACTTGTGTAGTACTGCCACCGTTTTGTCAACCTCGAAATGCCTAGTAGCCCGACTATAGTGTGCTTCCTAAATCATGTTGGAATGCTCGCTTGAAGGAACACAAAGGTGACCCAAGTAGCATAACAGGGCATCCTGGAGGTGAAAATCTGGAACATGCTGACCCTCCAAGAGTGTCTAGTATGTGTGGTCGAATTCCGGGTCGCTTTTGTAGAGAAGTGGCCAATCAAAAGTCTCGTGCCCACAAGAGTTGAGCACGGTGGTTAATGCCATGATCAGTGGTCGATTGAGGCAATCTGCAAAATTATTGGTGCTACCCTTCTTATACTTGATATTCAAATGAAATTTTTGCAGGTATGTGGACCACTTCTGATGGCGATCATTCTGCAATTTCCCTTGGGTCTGTATGAACTGCAGGGGTCAGTGGTCTAAGTGGATGACCGTTTCCTTCCCCAAAATGTAATGCTTCCATTTTTGGTAGGCTTGCACAATGGAATACATCTCTTTTTCATAAGTGGGATACTTTCGAACTGTGTCTGAAAGTGTCTCACTGTGATATGCCAATGGATGCTCGTGTTGAGTAAGGATTTCCCCAATAGCATAGTCAGAGGCATATGTCTCAACCTCAAATGGTTGTTGCAAGTCTGGTAATACGAGCATTGGTGTCGTGCAGAGGTGATCTTTCAACTATGTGAATGCCTTCTTTTGAGATTCAGACCAAAAGAATTTCGCTTTCGCTCCTTCCTTGGTGACTTGAATCAATGGCTAGGTGATATGAGAAAATCCCAACACGAACCTGTGGTAGAAGTTGCCAAGGCCTGGGAAGCTGCGAAGCTCTGTTAAAGTGGTTGGATATGGCCAATCCTGAATGACTTGGATCTTGGTTGGATCCACATGCACCCCCTGTTCATCAATAATGTATCTCAGATACTAAACCTGGGTCATGCCAAAAGTTCATTTCTCCAAATTAGCACATAACGCGTGTGGCCGCAGTGTTTGGAGAACCTGTCAAATGTGGTGGAGGTGCTCTTCCCAACTCTGGCTGAAGATCAGGATGTCATCCATTAGCCTCATGAAGGTTGCAAGAGCATTCATCAATCCAAAAGGCATAACCAACCATTCGAAAAAGCCCTCCTTGGCTTTGAAGGTAGTCTTCCACACATCGAAGGGTTCGATTGGTACCTGGTGATATCTTGACTTCAAATCAATCTTGCTGAAATATTTTTCCCCCTTTAGTTGGTCCAGGAGGTCATCAATCCATGGGATTGGGTATGTATTATGGACAGTGATCTTGTTCAGCACCCGATAGTCAATACAGAGTCTCCAAGTCCCATCCTTCTTTTGTACCAAAATGATTGGGCTCCCACAGGGTGATGAACTCGGATGGATGTGACCTTTTTGCAGCAGCTCCTGAATCTGCCTCTTGATTTCATCATTCTCCATAATAGAGCGCCGATAGATTGGTCCATTGAGCAGCACCACACTTGGGGTCAAATCGATGGATTGCTTGACTTGATAGTGCAGAGGAACCCCTGCGAGGGAGGTGAAGATGTCCTCATACTCCTCCCTGACCTTTTCCATCTATAGTTGTCGTGCAGAGGGTCCCTATCTGGAGGTTGTGGCCACCATCTTCTTCTTTCTTTGAGGGCATATCATCAGGAAAACAAATTTCCCAATTTTGGAAATGAGCTTACTGCATTGTTTTGTAGTAACCAAAGAGATGGCGGTAGGCAGTGCTACCTCTGGTATCCTGTACAACTTATTTCCCAAAGTAACAATAACAACACGGGGCCTTGATTCATACACAGCATGTCGCTTTCAAAAGTATGGTTGTCCTAATAATATATCACAAACTTTAAGGGGAGAAATGTCACACAATACCTCATCCATGAAGGGCTTGATGTTGTATGGAAGGTGACACTGTTGGCTCATGTGAAGATCCCATCCTTGGTGAAGCCACCCGATGGTGTACGGTTGTGGATTTACTATGGTCGGTAAGCCCAGCCGCTTCATGACCTTTGCCGAAATGAGGTTCTTTTAGCTCCCGCTATTGATAATGAACTGTAGCGGGGAGCCCTCTACCCACATCTAGGAGTGGAAGAGACGCTCCTCCTCTTATGGATCTTTGGGTTCCTCCTTCTGGATATTCGTGGTGGCAACAGTGGCGTTGAGCTCCGCATCGATAATTTGCTTCCCTTTGTCATTCCCCTTGTCGGGTTTTGACTCAGTGTCATAACATGAAACTAATTCTGAAACCTTTAGCTCGGCCACCAGTGATAGCTTGGCCCAACACTCACTTGTGTTGTGAGTGGAGCTCTTATGGAACTCACACCACTTTCTCGTGTCCTTTTTCAGCTTCACGGTGCTATTCTTTTCTTGCAGCTTTGGCAGGTTGTCTTGGTTTGCCCCGCCTTGGCTTTGTCCTTTGTTCTACGGTTTTGGGTCACCTTTCCCTTGCTTCGGATTCACACATCCAAAGTCTCGCTTCTTCTATTTAAACTTTTGCTTGACCTTGACAGCATATTGATATGATGTGTCGAGCGAGGAGATGTTCAGGAATTCTATTTCTTCCTGGATGTACTTGTGCAGGCAACTGCGGTATTTGAGTACCAAATGCTACTCCCTATCCTTGATACCTAACTTTGTGCGAAGGGAATGGAAAATATTTGTAAACTTCGACACGTCTTGGTCCCTTCCCTGCCGCAGCATGGTCCACTTTATGTATTGATCCTCATAGCTTCCGACAGGGTAGTACTGCTCCTTGATGGCATCCTGGAATGAATTCCAAGTGGGAGCAGCTGAAAATAGTGAGCCTGTACTTTCATCCTTCTGCTCGTAGTAGTTTTCCCACCAATACTTAATGTGGGGGGCTGCTTTGAGAAGAGAAAAAATAATATTTTCCCGACTGGAAAAATCATGAACAAAATAATAACCCTCTAGCGGATTTAACCATTTATCGATGGCATCTACATCTATTTGACCCTCAAATATGGGGATTTCAAAATTAACTTGTACCTTAAATGGTGTGGCATTTCCAGAGTAGCTATTGGAAGTCAATGTGTCACCCCTGGGTAGTCGCCGAAGGATCTAAGCCAAGCTATCCATCATCGCATTCCTTGTTGCTCGAGGGTTTCTTCAAGCAAGATTTTGATAGGATCTCCTTCCCCCTCGTATTTCTTTTCATCCGCCATGGGAGGCCATCAGGATTTGCGAGGCCGGTCTTGCAAAGGTTCGACTAGTTCAAGCCCTAACTCCTTATATCCCGACCTCGTTGGGGACATGCAAAGAAAAATAGAGAAAAAAGGCAGACCGCTCTGATACCACTGATCCGGATTTAAACAGAATGCAACAAATTACAAAGATAACTATAAACATAAATATGCAGCGGAAATAATACTTCATTTCATTAATGGTAAAATACTAAAATATGCTTGCAAATAGGAATGGAAATAAACCAGCTTAGGGCTATGTTAGGTTATCTCTGAGAAGAGATGTGGTGGCTACATGCCTCTGAACTTCCTTACAATGAGGCTCAAGGGCCTTTTTATTATTGAACAATAAGAGCAAACCCTAAACAACCAAAACCCTAACCCGAGGAGATGTAACACCAAGTGTTTATGGGCCTCGTTGGGGTGAGTTGGACAAGAAACTTCCCAGGGTCGCAACCTAGTCATATTATCTCCATTTGATGCGCATGATAGCCCGTTGGAAATATCTCTTCGAGAACTACGATAAAAAAGACAATTTTAGATGAAAATTCGCAGGCACTAGATTTCCAAAAAATACCATTTAGGGCCTCAAAACGGCTCCAGAAGTTTAGGACCCAAAAAACTGCTAAAAATAGTAAATTGTGCTACAATTAAGGAAATTGAAAAACTGAAAGAAGAAAAGGTGGGGGTCCAAGTGGAATTGGCGGGTGGCCACGAATATCCACCTAGATCAGGAAGTTTTTCCTTAGACACATCGCCATAGGACAAGTGAATAGATCCGTGTGTGATTCAAGAACCTGTATGTACTTTAGGTACAATATGCACGCAAAGCCTTGAGGAGCAAGGAAAAGGTTAGAGAATTGGTGGTTGAGAGGGAGCATAAATTACTTCACAACATGTAGCCTCAGATGTAGCCTCAAAATAAGACTCAGTAAGTTGTGGAGAAACCACAATTGGAGAAGTAGAGAGGAGACTGAGTGGAGACATCCACTCAAGAAGAGACCTCCAGTAGGGGGGGGATTTCAAGCCAAGTGGGGAGAGGGGGAACATGTGGCCATACCTCTAGGTGAGAGATGGGGCAATGTGAAGTAATAGTCCCAAGGGTGCAGAAATTTGGGCAAGGTCCATTGAGATGTTTTGTCTCATGGATCATTACCTTGCTATGGGAGCCCACAGTACACAGTAGCAAGATGGATCAGTGGTGGCTGATGTAGTCAGATGTCAGAGTGACAGAGGTAGAGACTAGCAATAAATAGATATCGGGGAGCGTAGAGTACAGTTGGAAGCAACCTAGATGGTACAGTGCAAAGTCAGGAGCAACAAAGAGTTTTCATTAGACAATGCAGTAGCTAGTAGAAGTTAGAGGCTCTGGTGATATATGCATCATACTAATTCAGTTTGGATGTTTTTTGGTTGCAGATGTTGCAATAGAAACAATAATAGTGACAAGTGTTGCAGAACATTCCAAAAGTGCCAAATCAGGATAGAGATGAATTCCTTCATTGTTGAGAGGGAGTGTTGAAAATAGCAACAAGAAATGTTAAAATTAGCATATATAAATTGTAATTTAACTTGTCCTTGAATTAAATTAGGAATTAAATCGAAATTCTATTCTCATAGAAACTTGTAATAGGTAACTAAGTTGATTTGACTTAGTTGGCTTAGTAAATTCGAGTTCGAAGTCTATCTAGAGTCATGTAGAGTGATTCCTAAATTTCAGGGGTCTAGGATGAATTCTTTTGAGTTGTAATTAATTAACTCAGTCTATCTAAGTTAAAGTTAGTTAAAATAGTTCAATCAGCTGGAGGAACTATTAGGAATTCTAGTAGTGGGGATCAACTTCAATGCAACTTCACTGCTCCACCAGCTAACTGAAGATTCACTCATAAATAAATTATGCATGTCAGTTGATCCAAATTTAAACAGGAATGCAACAAATTATAGATATAACCATAGATAAAAATATGCGGTAGAAATAATATTTCATTTAATTAATATCAAATACTAAAATATGCTTACAAATAGAATGGAAAAAGACTAGCTTAGGCGATAGTAGCTTATCTTTGAGAAGCGATGTGGCAGCGACCTACCTCTGAATTGTGTTACAATGAGGCTTGAGGGCCTATTTATTATTGAGAAGACATGGAAAACCCCAACCATCCAAAAACCTAACCTTAGGAGATGAAACACCAAACTATGGGCCCCATTGGGATAAATTGGTACATCAACTTCTCGGGGTTGTAAATTTGGCATACAATCTTTGTTTGACGCGTATAATATATTGTTAGAAAGATTTATTTGAGGACTACAACTGCTGAATGACAATTTTGATTTCAAATCATATATTTTCCACCAGTGATTTTCCCAAAAAACATCATTTAAGGCCTGGAAACGGCTTCGGAAGTTCAAGGCCCAAAAAACAGCCTAAAATAGTAAACTATGCTACAATTAAGGAAACTAAAAACCTGAAAGAAACAATGGTGGGGGTGCAAGTGGAATAGGTGGATGGCCACCAATATCGACTTGGATCATTCCACCCCCCTTAGGAAGCAATGGTCCCCATTGCGTTGAGTTCCTCCATGAGATGAGGAAACTTCTCCTAAACTTAGTCCCTGGTGAGCCACTTTCCCTAGTGAAGGAGTTGGCCTGCTTTGACAACTCAATATAGTTGGATTCTTTACTGTCGGGTGTTCCTGATCTATGTGTCCATGATCTAATCAGTTGTCACTTGTTCCATGCTATCTAGATTTAACTCTGTAGGTGTGAGATTTTTTGCAATGTCCGATGTGTCCAACAATGGTGGGAAGTATGGTCGAAGGCGGTTCACATTGAACACTGGGTGTAGGCCACAGAATGGGGGAATGTTGAGCTCAAATGAATTGTATCACACAACCTTGGTAATGGTGTAAGGACCATATCAGAGTGGTTTGAGTTTCCGATAGGCTCTAGTAAGGCATTCCTTCTGCAAATGCAACTAGACTTTGTCGCCCACCTAAAACTTGTGTAGCACCCGATGTTGATCATGTCACTCCTTGTACTTGGCATTTGATTTCTCCAGAATGTTGTGGACCTATTCGTGGATGTGTTGAATGTGCTCAATGAAGCTATTTGCCTTGTCAAATATGTTTGAGTAGCTATAAATGGTATGGCCACATCAATGGGACATATTGGATGGAATCCCAAGCCCACTTGAAAAGGGTTGTGGCTAGTCGAGCTATGGAGCTCCTGGTTATAGCTGTGTTGTACATAGGGGAGGCTCTCATCTAATTTGCATGGATTCTTTGAGTTGTACATGCGCAAAATGTATACGATCATCCTGTTGATGACCTCCATCTGGCCATCAGTTTGGGGATGGAAATCTGTGGACTTAGTGAGCTTGGTGTCCAACATCGACCAAAGACTAGATCAAAATGTACTGAGGAACCTATTGTTCTGATCTGAGATGATACACTATGGGATCCCAAAGTGTACCCATATTTTTTCAAAGAAGAGTTTAGCAGTGGCTTCTGCTATGACATTCTTCTTGCAAGCCGCCATAATTGCCATCTTCGAGAATCTATCGACGACCACAAAAACGCAATCGTTTCCATTCTTATTAGAAGGAAGGCCCAACATGTAATCCATGGAGATGGATTCCCATGGTTAGCTGGGGGTAGGTGACAGAGTATAGATGTGTGGCTTCTTGATGGTCAGTTTGGCAATGGTGCAGGATTTGATGTACTTCTCGACATCCTGTCGAAGATTCGGCAAATAGAAATACTTTTGTAGTACTGCCATTTTTTTCTCGACCACGAAATGCCTAGCGACCCGATTGTAGTGCTCTTCCCAAATCATCTTTTCATGCTCACTTGAAGGAAGACAAAGGTGTGTCAAGTGGCATAAGGGTGCATCTTGGAGGTGAAAATCTAGAAGTTGTTGAACCTCCAAGAGTATCTGGTATGTGTGGCTGAATTTTGGGTCACTTTTGTAGAGAAATGGCCAATCAGAAGTCTTGTTCCCATAAGATTTGAGCACGGTGGTTAACGCCATGATCGGTGGTTGGCTGAGGAGTTTTTCAACATTGTTAGCGTTGCCCTTATTGTACTTAACGCTCAAATGGAATTGTTGTAGGTATGTGGACAGTTTTTATGGTGATCGTTCTGCAACTTCCCTTGTGTTTGTATGAACTGCAGGGGTTGGTGGTATGTGTGATGACCATTTCCTTCTCCAAAATGTAATGCTTCCATTGTTGGAAGGACTGAACAATGGAAAACATATCTTTTTCATAAGTGGGATACTTAAGGATTGTGTCTGAAAGTGTCTCACTATGATATGCCACTGAATGCCCCTGTTGAGTAAGGACTGCCCCAATAGCATAGTCAGAGGCATTTGTCTTGATCTCAAATGTTTATTACGAGTATGGTAATGCGAGCATTGGTGTAGATCAAAGGTGATGTTTCAACTCTTTAAACGCCTTCTGTTGAGATTCATACCAAAATAATTTGGCTTTTACTCCTCCCTTGGTGACTTGACTCAAGGGCCAAGTGATATGAGAGAACCTCAATACAAACCTGCAGTAGAAATTGGAAAGACCTAGAAAGCTACAAAGCTCTGTCAGAGTGGTTGGGGTTGGCCAATCCCAAATGAGTTCAACCTCGGCTGGATCCACATGCACCCCCTGTTCATTAATAATGTATCCTAGATACTGAACCTGGGTCATGCCAAAAGTTCATTTCTCCAAATTGGTACACAACTTGTGTTGCCGTAGCGTTTGGAGAACTCATCGGATGTGGTGGAGGTGCTCTTCTAAACTCTAGATGAAGATGAGGATGTCATCCAAGTATACCACTAAAAATGACATGTTGAATGGCATAAGATGTCATTCATCAGCCTCTTGAAGGTTACAAGAGCATTTTTCAACCCAAAAGGCATAACCAACCATTCAAAAAGGCCCTCCTTGGCTTTGAAGGCAACCTTCCACACATTAGAGGGTTCGACTTGTACCTGGAGATATACAGACTTCAAGTCAATATTGATAAACTATTTGGCCCCCTTGAGTTTGTCCAGAATATCATCAATCCATGGGATCAGGTACCTATTCCAGATAATGATCTTATTCAATGCTTGATAGTCAATACAGAGTATCCAGGTCCCATCCTTCTTCTGTACCAGCACGATCAGGCTCCCACAAGGTGATGAACTCGACCGAATGCGACCTTTCTGCAATAGCTCCTGAATCTGCCTCTTGACTTTGTCGTTCTCCTTAACAAAGCGTCGATATATTGGTCCATTGGGCAATGACACAGCTGGGGTTATATCGATGCAGTGCTTGACCTAACTGTGCAAAGGAACCCCTGTAGGGTAGGTGAAGATGTCCTCGTACTCCTCCACGACCTTGTCCATCGGTTGTTGTCGTGTGGAGGGGCCCTATCTAGAGGTCGTGGCCATCATCTTTTTCTTTCCCTAAGGGTGTATCATTAGGAAAACAAATTTATTGGTTTTGGAAATGAGCTTACTGCATTGTTTAGCAATAACCAAAGAGATGGCAGTAAGCAGTGATACCTCAGGTATATTGTACAACTTATTTCCCAAGGTAACAATAACATCGCGAGGCCTTGACTCATACACAACATATCGCTTCCACAAGTATGGTTGGCCTAATAATACATCACAAACATCAAGAGGAGCAATGTCACATAATACCTCATCTGTGAAGGGCTTGATGATGTATGGAAGGTGGCACTGCTGGCTGATGCGAAGATCCCGTCCTTGGTGAAGCCACCCGATAGTGTATGGTTGTGGGTGTGTTGTGGTTGGTAATACCTACTGCTTCATGACTTCTATTGAAATGAGGTTCTTTTGGCTCCCATTGTTGACAATGAATTGTAGAAGGGAACCCTTTACCCACATTTGGGAATGGAAGAGGCACTCCTCCTCCTCTAGATCTTCGGGTTCCTCCTTCTGAATCTCCAAAGTTGTTTATGTGCCAAACAAAGTTGTTTATGAGGAAAAAAACACATTAATGTTTTTGGTAGAATATCATTTTTTTTTCCTAAGTATAAATTCAACATGTTTTCAACCATTACATTACATGGTTATTACACCTAAACATAGATGGACAAATTTACCATATCACATCAAGCACATTTTCCTGATTATCCTTATTTTAATTTTGAGCATGACAAATTCATAGGAGGCTAGGATTTCGCTAAAAAGAGGAACTAGAGTCAGATTATAGTGAATCTCCTCTAATGACCCTCGCTAAACTGATCACCCTCTCCATAAAATATGTTCACAAAAGGTTCACAATGAATCCCAGAAGCAAGTTTCATTTGTTCTAAAGCAACTCAGTTACACCTCAAGAACCTTATTACTCCCTCATAAATGTGTTCCCGAGAAATGAAGGTAGGATAACTTCATTTTATATCAATAAATCCCAAACCTAAATGCCAGAGGATTTTCTCTCAAGAATGAAATAATTGGAAAAAACAAGCAAGTTCCCAGAAGATAACTCTAGTGTCAATCACAATCCTAATAATGTATCATCAGTGAAATCATACCCCACATGTAGGGAGAATACGATGAGCTACCTACGACCACTCGATTTACTTTGATTAGAGTATCTAAGGCCATAATAATAATCTATTTTAATTTCTTTTGAAACCTTTAAAGGAAGGTCACTGTTACTGTCATCTTATGAACCACAATAATAACTTTGATGGCGTTTTAAATATAGTTACATGGTATTTTGTGTTTGTCTTATTTTGTTGCAGGTGACTCATGAGGAGCACATGGACGTTAATACCACAATGGGAAACACAACCAAAATGATCAAACTAAGTTTGGACCTCCATTAAAATCAATTACCACTGAGAAACGATTACATTTATCAAATTCACTGTGAATATCTTAACAACAGCATAAAAACATCTCCCTTGGCAACAATTCTAAAAAGTCAATTAGTTCAAGAATTTGCACCCAATATAAGGAGACACCCATATTAATATGGTTATTCAGTGTGTTTCTTCCCCCACTATTGTCAATTAGATGTTACCCATCCTCATATCTAAATAAAAGAAAAGGAAGAAATAAAATAAATGAAAATCACCCCAATGGGGGAAGTAACGAGGGATATAAAAACCTTTTATGGGGCTATGAACATCTAGTTGGTAGTAAATGCTTATTATTTCATTGTGGTGATTACATTGTAGACATAGAAACTCATTAATATTGGAAGAATACTTTTAGAAATCCTTGAGTCATATTTAAGGAGTCAATAATAACCCTAATGACTTCACAACACACCCTATTACCAACTATCTTATATCCGACATTTAGTCATTAATTTGATCTTATATCTATCATTTAGTCATTAATTTGATTATTTTATTATTATTCAGTTATATAATTATATCATATTATGTTTGGTCCTAAATCAAATATTTATCAGAGTGAGGAAAATCGGTCAGTAAAAGATATATTACTTCGTTTTTTAAATTGACTTCTGCTTAATATTCATTCAAAGTTTCCGTAAAGAAAAACTTGGCGGAAGTACCTACAAGAAGTGGTGAATTGTGAGAATAATATGTACAATATATGCGGGAGTCTTATCTTGCTGAGCGGACACACCATAAGATGTATCACACCTCATCTCTTTTCTCATTGAACGCCATTGTCAGTATTAATATGAAAACAACATACAAACAACTATATCCACAAACAATCAAACGGCCGGCCACATACTGCCATGTCATTTCCCAAATATTATTACTGTGATACCATTTTTACCTCAAATTTATGCTTAAAAATTCCATGGCATTTCCCCAATATTATAGATATGATACCATTTCTGTCTCAATTTTAAAGGCACACACTACAAAATATCCACCTCAGTCACCCTTTCCCACAAATCTTTCGCAGTGCTAGGATTTTTCCGCACAACATTACCAAATCTAAGATAAGTTAGGGACAAGGAAGCATGTAGAGTATGAAAAATATGGGATTCATAAAGTGAAGGCACTTGCTACTAAGTACCCACCGGATTATGGGAAATATCTTTTCCTCTGAAAATATCAGAAGATTGAAAGCGAACCTCATGTCAATTTAGAAGTGATAGGTTTTATATTATTTATTTGATAGAGACTAAGGTTATAGGTGATTGGTAAATTATTATTTATGGGATAATTTATCTATTAAATATAAATATTTAAAATTTGGAAGATGGTAAATAATTTTTGTGATAATTTAGTTGGAGGATGTTTTTTAAAATTGTTTTGACTTTTTCAGGAGTTTAATATTTTAGTTTGAAAATCAGAAACATGCCATAAAAGTAAAAGCCTGTAGGTTACCACCATTGATAAATAATTGTAGATAACATGATTTTCATTGTGATAAATAATAGTAGGTAACATGATTTTCATTGAATATAATAATAATGAGTTAATTATATTAATGAATATGATAATTTTCCACATCGCTGATTTGATTTGACCGTGTAAAAATTCATTTTTATATAACCAAAATAACCTACCAAATTCAGTAAAACTATTTGAAAAGCTTTTGGGTTTTGAAATTACAGCCTGCCCTCATGATAATAACTTTATCGTTTTTGGATTTTTCTCACAATTATTTTCAATGCAAAAGCTCTGTCGATGCATGATATCTTCACAACGTTGTGTAGGAGTTGACTGTTTTAGAAGTCCAAAACTATCAATATTGCTCTGCTGCATCTAGTAGGAATATCACCCCTTAAAATCCTTCATTCTGGGATCTAGACTTGCACAGAGTTAGATTTTAACCTTTTTTTATAAAAAGAAGCAGCTTTGCTTGTGATCTGTAATGTGAAAATTTAGGAGAGGGGATTTTAATTGAAGAAGAGCCAATCCAAAATGTACAATGACAAACACCCTTTATGCAGTCTGGAAGTGTTGGGCATCTATGCCTCCTTGTTGGGTATGCAGATTAGTTATGCAGTGAACGGTGTTCTTATTGGGAAGGAATTATCAAAGAGGTTGAACCCTCTCGCTTTCATTGTTTACTCCAACGCGGTGGGGGTACTAGTGCTTACACCATTTTCCCTCTTTCTTGAAAAGTATGTATGTGGGCGTTGTTTCATTTTGTTGGATTTTCTTTATTACTTTGCAGTGCTGAGTATTGCTTTAATTTCTGAACATTTCAAATCCATGGTTTCATCTAAGGAATGCAGGACGAAGCGGCCAGCAACTGTGAGTTTACCTCTGTTTGGACAGTTCTTTCTTCTCTCTCTTGAGAGGTAATTTGAGTATCTGAAGTCCACATTCTGCATCCTAGTGACTGTTATTGCTATATAAATAACAGTGCCATCACCATAGATCTTTTGCAGGGCTAGGATTTTTCCACTTAATATCGTATTGGATGCCCATTAAGCATTGTTTGGAGTGATTCGTAGCAAATGGGGTGATTCTGAGAATCACCCCGCCACCACCCCGCCGCCAGTGGTGGTGGCAGGGCGATTCTGAGAATCGCCCCACCACCCGGCGATTCTCAGAATCGCCCCATCTGCTATTTTCAATGCAAAAGCTCTGTCGATGCATGATATCCTCACAACGTTGTGTAGGAGTTGACTGTTTTAGCAGTCCAAAACTATCAGTATTGCTCTGCTGTAGCTAGTAGGAATATCAGCCCTTAAAATCCTTCATTCTGGGATCTAGACTTGAACGGAGTTAGATTTTAACCTTTTTTTCTAAAAGGAAGCAGCTTTGCTTGTGATCTGTAATGTGAAAATTTAGGAGCGGGGATTTTCATTGAAGAAGAGCCAATCCAAAATGTACAGTGACAAACGCCCTTTCCATAGTCTGGAAGTGTTGGGCATCTATGCCTCCTTGCTGGGTATGCAGATTAGTTATGGAGTGAACGGTGTTCTTATTGGGAAGGAATTATCAAAGGGGTTGAACCCTCTGGCTTTCATTGTTTACTCCAACGCGGTGGGAGTACTAGTGCTTACACCATTTGCCCTCTTTCTTGAAAAGTATGTATGTGGGCATTGTTTCATTTCGTTGGATTTTCTTTATTACTTTGCAGTGTTGAGTATTGCTTTAATTTCTGAACATTTCAAATCCATGGTTTCATCTGAGGAATGCAGGACGAAGCGGCCAACCACTGTGAGTTTACCTCTATTTGGACAGTTCTTTCTGCTCTCTCTTGGGAGGTAAGTTGAGTATCTAAAGTCCACATTCTGCATCCCAGTTACTGTTATTGCTATATAAATAGTAGTGTTGAATACATTATGTCCTATAAGCCTTTTTCTTGGTTTCAATACATTAGGGTTTCATAGTTAAGGTTTTGATATTTAGGGTTTCTTCGGCAGTCACGATGTCTGTGAGAGCAGTAATGAGCAAGCTTGAAGACGCGATAATCTTCAAGGGAGACAAAACCCTGGACAAAGCCCTGGAGCTTCTTGAAACCTATGGAATTCCCAAGGGTCTCCTCATGCCTCTGGAGAATGTGGAGGACGGGGGCAGGGTTGAAGCCAACGGGGACATCTGGATGAAGCAGAAGAGTGGTGTGAAACACCACTTCAAGCGCGCAGACAGCTTTGTGCAGTATGGTACTGAGATTTCTTGCTAGTTGGAGAAGAACAAGATGAAGAATGTCAAGGGAGTGAAGGCCAAGAAACGACACATGCCTTCCTATGTCCCAGTTCGTGAGATCGTTGTGGATGAGGAAGCTACTCCTAGTAAGATTTATTTCAAGAGCCATGCCAATCTTGGGGAGTGTTTCCCTGCTGAGTACTTCAACAACAAAGACTGAGAAGAAGACCACTGTGACATGGTATTGCGACATGGGATTGCTGATCAGTATTATAAATAAAGGTTGCTTGATTGAAGTTCTACTGGTTTAGGTTTTTATGTTGTTGCAACCATGACAAAGTCTGAAAATGCTAAATTGCTCCCTGAATATATTTGGTCCTCCAGACTATCTATTCTCACTTCTGGGTAATTATATGCAAACGTTGTGTTTCTCTTTCAATTTTATATGTTGCATGGAGATTATTAACTACTGGTGTTAAGCAAATCTGATTTGCGTTTACTATATAGGGGTTATTTTGATTTTTCGGTATGTGGATAACATTATGAGTGTTGACTAGCAGTACTTTGAATCCCTGTTAATAATATAGTATTTACTCAAAATATAAATAGCAGTGCCATCACTACAGATCTTTCGCAGGGCTAGGATTTTTCCACTTAATATCATATTGGATGCCCAGTAAGAATTGTTTGGGGCGATTCGTAGCAGATGGGGCGATTCTGAGAATCGCCGGGTGGTGGGGCAATTCTGAGAATCGCCCTGCCACCACTGCACCACCAGTGGTGGCCCCCGGTGGGGCGATTCTGAGAATCGCCCTGCCACCACTGCGCCACCAGTGGTGGCCCCCGGCGATTCTCAAAATCGCCCCATTTGCTATGAATCACCCCAAACAATGCTTACTGGGCATCCAATACGATATTAAGCGGATTTCATAGGGAATTTTGATGTTAATTAATTTTGGCAGGAACAAACAAAATAGCTTTTCAGTAAAATTTCAGTTTTGATCTGGAGTGAAGAGCAGATCGCTCCAATGTGGGAGGCGTTCAGCCTATTCAACACCGACCATGACAGGTACATTACGGTGGCCAAACTAGGAACCGTGATGCGATCCCTGGGGGAGAATCCCACTTAGGCAGAGCTTAAAGAGATCATTAAACGTGAAGAGATCAGCGGCACCATCGACTTCCCTCGCTTCGTGGACGTGATGAAATGGAACTTGAAGGGAGGGAGCTTCCATGTTCAACTCAGGGATGCCTTTAAAGCCCTCGATAAAGAGGGCAATGGCAAGATTTCTGCCAGGGAAGTCCGTCATATTCTTACCAGCGTCGGAATTCGATGAGTGTATTCGAGAAATTAAGGTCGATTCTGATGGAAACATCTGCTACGAGATCGAGTTTTAAACAAAACAATATATTTTGGTATTACATTTGATTAATAATCAAAGTAGTCAGACTTGGATTTTGGGAGCTTTGTAAAATATTCTTATATGTTATGTTATATAAAAAATAAACATAGGGAAAATTGATACATAAATTATAAATTTTGAAGTAAACAACTTTTGATAGATTGAACATGATGTATGACTTGAGTTTAAAATTTTGAAACTTCTTGATAGATTAAACATAATGGATGACACAACTTTTTGATAAATTGATCATAATAGATGACTTTAATTTGATCAATTATGTTCTTATGAGATAAAATAGTTTATATTTTTCATTTGCAAATCTGTAATTTGCAATTTGCAATTCTTCGTTGATTGCATAAAATAGTTTGCATTTTCCATTTGCAAATCTATAAATAATCACAAATGGATTCCCTGCTCTCTTTGGCTAAGCAAATTGTTATAAACCAAATCAAGTCCAAACGTACGCAAGCAATGTTTGGTAAATGAAGGCAACCAAGTGCTTCAAGACTTGAGATATAGGGTGAGGGTCTTTCGACTATTTTAGTTAATGACTTGAAGTTGGAATGTGATCAGGCTATGTCAGTTAGGGTTTGTTAGGCTAAGTCAACAACTCACTTAATTCGTTTTGTTTAGGGTCTGTTAGGCTCATTTTGTTTGAATGCATGAGTTTAAAACAATCGTTTTTGGGAGATTTAGGATTGTTTTGACTAGATTGGTGTTAATAAATAAAAATTTCAATAATTTCTAATAAATTGATATGGTTTAATTCCACACATCATTATTAAATTGATAAATAGACAAATCACTTGGTGGAAATAAAAAAGTTTTTCGAAGAAGCTTATCTTTTATAGCTTTGCATAGATAAGATTTGTTTTCGCTGATAATTCTGTTGAGATGAATTGATTACAAGGGAAACAAGTGTGTAAGCAAGTCTTAATCATATAAATGAATTTCACATGTAGACTTGAACATATATAATTTTGATTTTTTTAAATAAATATAAAATTAATTGTGTTTGGATGAATTATAGTGTTTTTTTCTTCACTTGATTAACATTGGTAGTGGATGATATGTAGTGAATTCTTTTTATATATTACAATTCACCATTATTAAATTAGTTGAGTTTGTTTTATTAATTTTGAAAATTGGTATAAAATGTTTTAAAGTGATTTCATGTTTGTGGAAATATTGAATTTTGATAAAAATGAATGTTGAGTAGAATGATAAATACATTCGATTTTATAAAAGTGACATGGGCGTTAAGGAGGTGACATGGGCGTTGAGTATGTTCTTGCATTACCATCTTTTCTTAAATGGTATTTGAAATACTTATTCAAGAAAATTTCTAAACATTTCAGCCTTTCATTCAGCAAAGAATTAATGCATTTCAATTTCTTCCAGATGCAATGCATGAAATTGGGTTGAAGAAATGAGACTTTGGTGAATCACGTGTGGCAAAAAAGGCAAAGGAACCCCAACCACCATTACATGGAATGTTTGGAAAGACATACATTGGGAGATTCGCAGACATCAAAGATCCATTAGAAGAGGAAAATGAGCAAAAGGAAGCAGAAAATATTGTGGAAGAAGACAATGATGAAACCCTAGAAGACGAAGAGTTTGGATTACGTGACATTGTTGATTAAATTGAAGTTATGCTTGTAAATCAAGCTTTGCAATGTTTTGACTTTGACATTTTATGAGAAGAATAAACACTCAATTAGGGTTGTTATACGTTCAATATTTGTAATATGTGATTTTCGCATTGATTTTTAAGTTAATCATTTTTTTTGAAAAAAAAAAGTGATTATTATTATTTTTTTGACATGAAATTCATAAAAAAAGCTATTATTTAACCATTTTTAGTTAAAATTATCGTATAAAAATTGTGATTTTGACATCTCAATTCTAGTGAAAAATTATCAAAACGTGTAGTTTTTTAGTTATATTTATGTTAAAAATGGTTATTTTTATGTCCATTGTTAAAAAATATTGTTTTTTAGAAACAATTATTTCACGTGGATTGAAAAATTAATTAAGGATGTATAAATATGTAGAATATCGAAAACTCTAAATATCGACCTCCTAATGAAAAAATGCAAAACAATAAAAACCTCACTAAAAAAAGTTAAAATTAAAATAAAAAACAAGAAAATGTGAAGAAAATGACCACTTCAAAAATGATCAAATTTACAAAATAATTATTTACATTTTATACATTAGAAAATTTAAAGCCAAAAAACAGGTCTTTTAAAAAAAGGGGGTGATGCAGAATACTCACTTTTTTAAATCAGCATGAAAATCACTACCATTCTAAAACGTAATGTACATAAAAAAAGTTAAAGTGCCAAAAACTATGCTCTAAAAAAAACATGTTCGTTCTGCATCACCCCTTTTCAAAATCAGGTCACTTTTTTGCTATCTCTGTGAAACGGGTAACAGTATCAGTGCCCATCTTAAAGTTTACATTGATATTAAAAATTGTATAATTTTTCGAGTTGTACAGATGGTGCATACAATTAGTATAAGACCTATGATGGATTGTACAATTATGGTGAGGGATTTTCTGAATTAAATATGGGCTAATTACCTTATTGATTGCACAAGGAATTATGGTCTTGGTAGGTAGCAGAATTGGCTAAGTGTTGGCCTGAACTGGTTTGTGAAGCAGAGAGATAGATTATACTTGTTCAAAGATTGTTTGGGTTGAATGAACATTGTATTTTCTTCTCATATCTTCTAGTTAATGCAATATAGATAGCCAAGGTTTTGAGCAATTGATTTCCCAAGAAAATAATTGTGTTATGTGCAATTGAAATTCTTACTTTTCTGCTTAATGTTTTCATCAAACAATTTTTCGTTTCCGCTAATGAGTAGAGTAGATTATTGCCTTATGTTTTAGCATATCACATAAGTTGTTGAATCCACAAGTAAAAACCTAAAACCTTTGCCTCCATGGAACACAAATTGTTACAGGGATCCAAAGTCTTACCATCTCAACCCTTAGCCTCCAGGGAACCCAAGCTTATCTAGGGCTTGAGAGATTCTATGCCAACCAACGACCACTAGGGAACCCGAGAACCAAATCCAAAATCCAGACAGAGAACCCACTAAATCATGGCTATCCAAGAAATGGAAAGGCAAGGCTGAAACCATATCAATTCAGGAAAATATCATGCCAAGGAAAACACAATAACCAAACAACCATATGAATATACTATGCATTCAAATCTTAGCAAAGAAATCACACATGCAACCTATTACCTGTAATGTATTCTTGTTGTAACAATTTTTCCAACTCTTTGCTTGTGCTCCCTTATTTTCCTTTTCTTTCTTGCTTGACTCTATCCAAGTGCTTTCTCTTTCTCCTTCTCTTAGACCTCTCTCACTTAAAGTCATGAAAGCTATAATTGACAAAATTTTTGAATTGTTTCTCTGATTCATTTTTATCATTGATGTCTAGTCTCTTCCTTTTCATTTTATGTTTATTTCATTTTCCTTCATTTTCTCTCTAATTTCCCTTGCATGCATATTTGTGTCTCTTAACCTTCCTTTCTCCTATTTTCCTTTATTTCCATAATTAAATGCCATTTATTTCCTCTTTGCCTTTGCCAATTTCCATAGCTATTAATAAACCACAAGTTATGTCCACTTAATGTTTTCCCATCATTCAACCTGGAATACATGTCTCATGACCTTGGTTTTTACTTTTATTTATATGGAGAATCAAACGGGGCTATTACAAACCCCTCCCCCACGGGGGAATTCCGTCCTCAGTGTTCTATGATGCACTATTGAAAATATACCAAAATGCTGAAAACATGACCACCATACTGCTTATGGAGCTTTATAACACAATACGTTGCAGTATTTACAACATACTACTTATTGTAGTTTTATAACACAACTCATTATAGTATTTACAATACACATATGTATATATAAATATAAACCAGAACACATCTACTCAACCAACAAATAAGGAAGGATATAAGGCCCACATTGGATCAACCATCTCCCATACAGCTTCATTGAGACCAAAGTGCTTCCATTACACTTTAACTTTCTCTATTTCTCGGTTCTAGAGCATGATATGTTTCTAGTGCAAGATGAATTGTGGCTTTGGATGGAACTCTCTCTCTGGTTCCACCTATAATATAGTCCAATCAATCACATGATTAGCACCCTATATATATCTCTTAAGCAATGAAACATGGAAAATATCATAGACTTTAATTGTTGGTGACAATCCAAGTGTGTAGGTCACTCGTCAAATCCACTCAAGGATCTCAAAAGGCCCACAATGCCAAGGTGCCAACTTAGCACATGACCCGATCCTCAAGGATCTCCTCTTGGGCTTGATGTGCAAGTATACATGCTCTCCAACCTAGAACTACTTGAATACCCTATGTTGATCTGCATAACCCTTATGACTGTCATGTGGTGCCTTTGAATTCCGCTTAATAAATTGCATCTCCTGCTCCATCTCAACCAACATATTTGGTCCAATCAACACCATGTTTACTAGATCACTCTAGTTGATAGGAGTGTTACAAGTATTCCCATAGAAAGACTCAAATGGACTCATATTCAAGGAGTCTTGATACCCATTGTTATATGAAATCTCTACAAGTGGAAGATACTCCTCCCACTTCCACTACTAATGCATGACATACATCCTCAACATATCTTCAAGAATCTTGTCAACCCTCTTTGTTTGTCCATCTGTCTGTGGATGATAATTTGTACTGAAGGATAACACTTTCCGTAATCTTGTAAATAACTCCTTCCAAAACTTGGAAGTGAACTTTGCATCTCGATCTCATATAATCTTCTTGGGAACTCTGTGTAACCTCACTATCTCCCTAATGAAGATCTGATCTACCTCACTAGTTAAATTTGTACACTTCATTACAATGAAGTGAGCTACCTTGCTCAACCTATAAACCACAACCATGATTGAATCATGCTACCTTGATGTCCTCGATAATCTTATAATCAAGCCCATGGAAATGACCTCCCATTTCCATTCTGGAATCATAATATGTTGCAACTAACCAGTTGGATGCTTGCATTCTAGTTTCACTTGCTGACTATCCAAACACCTTGCAACAAACTCAACCACCTCTCCATAATCGACCAATAATATAAATTCTTAACAATTTTCAAAGTCTTATGTTATCATGGGTGTCCTGAATATGGCTTGACCTGAAACTCCCTCAAGACAAGCTTCCTCAACTTACTGCTATCTGGCACATAAATCATGTTCCTAAATCTCAATAAGCCATTTTTCATGAGGTGATAATATTCATCGTTGTCACTTTCACTCTTCTGTTGTAACCTCTGCTTTAGTTGCTAGTGCTTCTCATCATGCTTCCTTGCATGAAAGATCTTCACTTCTAAATCTGTCCCATAAGAGCTCATAGTTGAAACTTGATTCGCCTTCACTATGCTATTGAGAGAATTTACAACTATGTTATCCTTGACCTTAATGTACTCGATCTCAAAATCAAACTCATTAAAGGTATCCAACCATCTAACTTGCCTTTCATTCAAATTAGGTTGGTTAAACAAGTACCTCATCCCACTGTGATCACTCATCAGAACAAACCATTTTCCAAGAATATTATGTCTCCACATATTTAATGCATGAATGATAACTACAAACTCATGAATATCATGTGTCCCATATTCATGCTCGAGCTCATTCAACTTCCTTGATTCATATCAAACCACCTACCCTTCCTACATCAGGACTCCACCAAGTCGCTCCTTGCAAGCATCTTTATAAACAACAAACTCCTTAATCGGATTTTCAATCTTCAATATTGGAGCATTTGTAAGAAAATGATTCAACTGATCAAAACTAGTTGCACACTCCTCATTCCATTCAAACTTATTTCCTTTTATGTGCAAAGATGTAATAGGATCGATAATCTTGGAGAAGTTCAAAATTAACCTCCTGTAATAACATGCTAGTCCCATGAATGATCTGACCTCATCCACATTCCTAGGAGTTGGCCACTCCATGATAGCTTTAATATTTTCTGGGTCCACTACTATCCCTTCCTTGGAAACATGTCCCAAGTAAAGAATCTAAGACTGAAAGAAATTGCACTTGATGAGCTAGGAATACAACTAATGCTCTCTCAACAATATCAACACTACTACTAGGTGTTTTGCATGCTCCCCATTCTTGGAATATACCAATATATCATCAAAAAATATTATTACAAACTTGTTCAGGTGTTTGTTCATCAAACACATGAAAGTGGTTGGAGCATTAGCTATAGAAAAAGGAACCACCATAAACTCATAATTCTCATACCTTGTGCAAAATTCAGCCTTGTAGATGTCTTCTTCTTTGATGCACACCTGATGATATACTGATCTTAGATCAATCTTTGAGAATATTGTTTCTCCCTTCAGCTGATCAAACAAGTCATTAATCCATGGAAATGGATACCTGTTCTTGATGTTTACCTTGTTCAACAACCTATAGTCAATACACAATCTCATAGTACCATCCTTATTCCTTACAAACAACACTCGTGAAACCCAAGTAGATACACTTGGCCTTATGTATCCTTTATCAAGAATTTATTTACACTGCAACTTCAATTCCACCAATTATGAAGTGCTCATCCTGTAAGGTTTCTAATATTTTGGTGCTACTCCCGACATCAACTCAATAAATAAACTTCCTTATGAGGCAGTAGCTCTCAAATATTTGTAGGAAACACATCCTGAAACTACTACAAAATAGGATACCTCTTCAAGACTTTATCATCCTCAACATCCTTCCCTTTATCGCTGGAAACATGCACCACAAATAATAAACATCCTTTCCTGCAGTTGCATTTGGATTGCATCGATGTAACCATTCTCACTGATGTAGGATTCATCTTTCCCTGCAAGACTCTTTTTTCTCTATCATCATCCATTTACCCAATAGACTTGTCATAGAAATCCACTTTAGTCTTATGAATAAATAGTCAATACATGCCCAAAAACATATTATATGAACCCAAAGGAAGCACATTTAGATGTGTTGATGTAGGCATACCATTGAACTCAAATACACAAGATCTTACCCAATGATGAACTCTTCTCTTGGTCCCTATAGCCAGCTATACCAACCAAGATTCTGCATGCACTTATTTATTCAAGCAACACTTATCCATTATGTTAGGATTTATATAACTATAATTTGATCCAGGTTCAATCAAAATAGAAACAACTTAATCACAAAGCTTACTGTCGATCTCAGTAATAGATTCCTAATTATCTCCAACTATCTTTTGCATCCTAAGCACTATAAATCTGAGGTCTACCATCCTAGTGTGATAGACAATCTCTCCTGCGATTCTCTCTACCGCAAGTCCAACACCTCAAAGAATTTCTTCCATCCCTCTTATTTTTCTCGTTAAGCTAAGACCCATGTCCTCTCTCAACGACATTGAACTTCGTATAAGGTGCCACATTTTCCTTGTCACCTACATCCTAAGTTCTTCCTCGCTTCTTAGGCCATTTTACCTTATCCTTATCATTACCTTTCTAGCCATGATTAAACTCAAGCTTGCGCTTTGATTGCTCATAACAATCCTTTTGCTTCTTGATGGCTTTCTCTGATGACTACGGCTCATCAAAATCAATCCAATATTTGAATGCTACTGGTAACCCACTGATGAATATTTGAATCTTTTCTTTCTCATCCTTAAGATAAGGCATGTACCTCAACAAATCCAAGAATATGTTTGTATACTTATCATTTGTCATGGAACCCATTCTCAACTCATAGAACTCCTTTTCTCTTTCATCATGGTATCTTTTGGACAGATACTTCTTCTTGAAGAGTCTTTTAAAATCATCCTAAATCAAATCCTCTTCTTTAGTGTCTTTAACATGCTTTAGGTCCTCCCACCAAATTTCTACCTTTCCCTTAAGGCTGAAGGTAGCTATCTTGGACTTCATGTTCTCTGAATAATCATGTAGCCTGAATTACTTCTTCATCCCAAGCAGTCACGCTTCTACATATTCTAATTTCTTCATCTCTCCATCACAAGTAGCTAGGAGGCTTGGCTTTCTTGAACTCTTCTACTAAATATTTCTTCTCGCTCATCCTATACAGATGCTAGTGGTAATGGTGATGATGTCTCTTGCAACTAGATCTAGAATATAATCTATGAGTACTACCCCTCTTCTCGGGTGTATCCAAAGATATTCCACCTCTAATTTTATCATCTCTATCCATCCTGTATATCCTCTAATACATGATACCATATGCCCCATTAGTCTTCTCCTCCTACCTATCTCCATGACTTAACCCTAGTTGTCCCTACTTCTATAGATCTGATACGCTTTGAAGAATCACTGCATTGACTTCCGCTTTCTTTTCTTGAGCCCCTGCAAGTCTTTCCTATGCCTCAATCAAATTGTTATTAGTTTCCTTGTAACATATAATCTCTTCCATTAGACTCCTCCATTTATATGCTAGATTAGGAGAATACTCTCTCCTTGCTCTCATCTGACTTTTCCCATTCCATTGAATTCACATTAGGCTTGTATGGGGAGTCATGTGAACTGTAATCCACCATTCCACTCTTCATCTTTTTCCTTCTATTTCTTGCACACATCCCATGCTAGATAAACCAAATATAAGACATAATCAAAATCATACCTTAATGTATCTCAGGAGAGGTTATCACATCTGCACAAATCAATCTAGAATAACACGATATAAATATAGTAATAGAAACACATATCAACCTCATGATCTATGCATGATAATAATAAAAAACTGTAACAATAATTATTTTCATGAGAATTGTAACCATATTCATGTACCTTAAGGACCAATACTGTAAACCTCGCTATGATACCATTATGTGACATCGGTACCAAATAAAGGTTTACAGAGAATGAAACTACTCTAATACCACTCTGTAGTATCAGATACAACCCTGTGATATCAGATAGCATCCAAAGGAAACATAACTCTACCCTTTGGTATCAGATACAACCCTGTGGTATCAGATACCACCCAAAGGGAATGAAACTATACTTTGATACCACCTTGTGGTAGAAGATACCACCTAAAGGGAATGAAACTCTTCTTTGATACCACCCTCTAACTACCCCCTCCCATATTTACCTGGTTTTACAAGCTCTCTAGGGTAAACGTGAGCTGAGTGTTATTATGAAATGACCCAACCTCCAAGTTCTGGTTATGGAAGTGGAGTCTACAAAACGAAAAAATACTACCACCTCTTAGGGACACTATATCTCCCAGGTGTTTGAAAACAACCACTGGTGATAAATCCTTGAGATGAAACTTTATTTTCTCAAGATTAACACCCCAACCACATTCATGAAACATTGTGCATACAATTGAAAGAATCCAACCGCATGCATGGCACACTGTGCATGTGGTTACAACTAAAATTTCCCTATTTTATGCCAGCAAATATGAGATTTGTGCCACTCTTTTAGGGGTAGGTTACAGGCCTCTCCCAAGAACAACCTAGAATGCACCAAAACTTAGTCTCAGATGATAACAAATATGTACAATGCATACTAGGGCTAGATATTTCCCAAACCATGCTAGACACATAAGAAACATTTCTTCAAACACATGGTAAAGATAGAAGCTAGGTCATGAATGCATATTTGATCATAGAATTCTTAACTTCATCAGAGAGTCATGAAGAAGGAACAATGGCCTCTCAAGCTAGCTGCAACAACACTCATTAGCCCATGCATACACTAACTATTTGATAAATTATCAAACCATGAACAAAATCCACAGAAAGAGCACATCATTCAACCATGCATATAACCAATGTATAACCAAAATGAAATCCATGATAGATCAACCATAAGATCAACATAATATCTAGTACATGTGATCATTGATTATAATAGAAAAATGACTCATATTAACATATGCAAAATCCAACCAAGTCAGAGACTTCCATGTACAACCTGACCATAGATTGGGTTAAACCAAATCTATTTTTCAGCCAATCACCCTCGTTCCATATTCCAAGCATGAATGTGGGATCATATAGGTTAAAACAAAATAAAATGAACCATGGCTTTCCAGAGGCCAAACCACCTCAACCCACAACAACAGTGATTTCACCCAACCGGTCCAAAAATCACTAACACTAATCCAGATTGGTCTCTTCGTAAGCTTTCCAAGGGTCCACAGACTACTATCTCAACCCAAAGCCTCCAGGGAACCCAAGGTCTTACAGGGATCTAGAAAACTACCATTTCAATCCATAGCCTCTAGGAACGAAAGTTGTTCTAGCACTCCAAAGATTTTATCCCAACCCACAACCACTAAGGAATGTGAGAACCAATCCAAAATCCAGATAAAGAAGAAACTACATCATGGCTATCTTAGAAATCGCAAGGAAACGTTGACACCACTGTCAATCTAGGAAAATCCCATGCCAATGACATCAAAATAACAAAAAACCCATATGCATATACTATGAATTCAAATCTCAACAAGGAAATCACACATGCACCATATTACTTGCAATGTACTCATGTCATAGCTTCTTTTCTAACCTTTTCCTTATGATCCCTTACTTTCCTTTTTTTATCCTTCACTTGCTTGCTTTCATTTGTCCAACTGATTTCTCTTTCTCCTTCTCTTAGAGCTCTCCCTGAAAATGATCAAAGCTAGAATTGACAAAAGCTATGAATTTTTTCTCTAATACCTTTTTATCATTAATGTCTAGTATCTTACTTTTTGTTTTTCTTTTCTTTCATTTTCCTTCGTTTTCTCTCTAATTTCCCTTGCATGCATATTTATGTCTCTTCAGCTTCCTTTCTCCCATTTTCATCTATTTACTTAAATAAATGCCATTTATTGTCTCTTTAACTTTTCTAATTCCTTTGCCAATTTCCATAGCCATTGTTGGCTTGAGAGGTCCTGACCCAGGTTCAAAGTTAGTTGCGCCAACCAACAAAACCCTAAGCTGTTGGACCTTTCAGCAACAACCCACGTATCGCAGGCTACAGTGTCACCTGAAGCAGTGTTGGGTTCTGCATCCAAAGGTCCGTGTGATGGGTTTATGTTTCTTCTAGGGCTTTATCCCGAGCTTCATAAACCCTAACCCTTAAAATACAGAAATCACAGTAAATTACAGATAACAAAATCTAACCCTTCGCAGAAGCTCTTCAACTTGAGTTAGGAAAGCGAGGACATGGGGTTGGTTGGCTAGGTCCATGTTGTTTGATAATGAGAAGCGATGGATAGTTCGCTTAAAGGCAAAACAGGAACAAACAACGTCAGTATTTTGTTTTTTTCATTGATGGGTAAGCTTCACGACAAGTGGAGCAGTCGTGTATGGGGCTAAGTGCATCAATTCTTTCACTAAGGCAACGATGTGCATGATGGAGATGGTTGTTCCGGAATTGTTGAGTAGTTGAAAAGGAAGCCACATGGGGGGATGATTTCACATGGAAAGTGGTAAGTGACAAAAGGGCATCGATTGGAATTGAAGAGGAAGCCTCACGGGGGAATGACCGCACATGGAAAGTGGGAGGTGATGAAAGGGCATCAGTTGTAATTTATTGGGAAGCAAGTGGACATGGAAAAGAAAGCAGAATACTTTGGGTGGGTGCTAGGGGATGGAGATGAACCTGGGAAAGAAGAGGTGTTCGGTTTGGGCTGGTTTGAGAGGGAAGGTTGGATCAATGATTGTTGTAGAGAAGACGATGGCGTGCATTTATTCTATCTTGTTAACTTCATAGTGGTGTCGTCATTATCCCTTTTGTGCACTATTCGCTGGGGTGGGTTGCATAGCTGTTTCAAACAAGAAAAGTTGTCTCAACATTAGAGGTGTAAGTGAAGTAGGAGCAAAGGAAAGTAAAGCATGCATGACAAGTTTGTTTTTTTTTCCCTGTTTATTTAAAGTTTGTGTTTGTTTTTTTTGTCTTTTGTTGTGTTTTGTTTTGCATTAAAAAGTATAATAGCATATATATGGTGTGAGTGTTGCTTTTAGGGAAAGTGTATGCATTATGTAACGTGATGAATGTGAATTGAAGGTTCAATACAAAGACGGGTGTGAATGATATTTGTTTTGTTTGGTTGTTAGACTTGTTCGAAGTAAAGTAATCCATCATGGGATGTTCAAACGATTATTAGTAATTATAAACAGAACCACATGATTCATATTCGTCCTAGACTAAAGGAAGCCCATTTGTGCATGTGACCATAATTTAGGTGTGTAGTGTTTTTAATATAGAGCATATCATATTCATATGTGCATTTTAATAATGTGTGTGTGTTGCAAAGAAGCTTACATGATGAACAAGGATAGTGAAAAGCAAGTGACCGAATGGCCATGTATATAGAAGAGATATTACAAGTGAGAAAATGGGCATGTATGCACGAGAGAAAAAAAGAAGTGCTTGTGCATTTGTTCATGAGAATTAATGCACTTGAGAGAGGGCGCATATAATAATGAGAAAGTAGTACAAAAGGCCAAAGCATTGTTGAAGATGAGTTCTAGAAAAAGTAAAGCTCAATTTGCAAACAAGAGGGTTCAACTAGGGGCAAAAGGGCAAGTGGGGATTAATGAGAGTGAAGGGTGGGAAAGGACTTGGCATTCGGGAAAGGGAGGGGCATAATAGGGAAAGTGTTTACAAGGTGAAGGATGGGCATCAATGGAGAAGGGGGAGGGTGGGAGAGTATTGAAAGAAAAGTGATAAAGGGAAGGGTGTATAGAGCAAGATATGGGGAATAGCGAGGGAGAGGGGAGAAAGGTATGTTTATAAGCGGCGGGAATTTTTTTTTCAAGGGGGAGGATTGGGTTGAAGGTCTTACAGGAGCAGAGCAGGTGCAGAGGCATAAGGTAGTTCTTCAGAGTGCATGAGGGTTGGGGGAAGGCATTCAAAATCGTTTAAAGTGTCTGCTTTGACAGCTAGCGTGAAGAGGAATCGACGTGATGTGACCCCATTGGATATGGCTCAAACAATTTATTGCTCACTTTAAATGAGGCAAAGTTCCTTTGCAGATATTCCCAAAAGTCCATGGGTGGCATCGTCGAAAGAAACCACATTTTTGAGTTGGCCAGTGTGGTCGTGCAATTCAAATCGGAGCACATAGTGATAGCCACATTCGAGGAAGAAGCCTTCACATTTTGAGCAATGCCATGTCTTGTCAGTTTGTTGAAAAACATTTTTCATGCATTGAAGCCCATCAATGGTAAGGGGGAAAACCGTGAAGACGTCTCGGTGTGGGGCATTGCAAGAATGGCATAAATTGTTTTTGTTTGCATGGGCCTGCTGGCTATGCCAATGTATTTCTTGTTGAGTGATGGCAAGGAAGATTTGACACCTTCTTCTTGAAACCATTGCTTGAGTTGGTGTGTTTCAAATATATGTAGATCTATAATAAGGCAAGTCGTCGAGATAGTTCGCCCATTGAATTCGACAAGTTGGCCCCCACTGATAGCAAGGACTGGGATATTACATTCCATGTGGAGTTCGGAGAGCGCACGTCCTCCGGTGTGGCAGTGGTCTCCCCACAAGGTGACATCAATGATGTTATCATACTTGTCACGTAGGGAAATAGTTTGTCTGGGAGTTTTAGAACATCACGCCTGCGAATGATCGAGGTAGGATAGGTCAAGCTAATGACACCAATAGCATCAAAAAATAAGTTGAGAGGCACAATTTTGAGTGAACTTATTGCCAGACAATGGAAGGTATGGGAAGGTATTATTCGATTGCCATATAAAAGGTCAAATACATTTTATGTGAAGAAGAGGAGGATTTCGAAAGGGAAATTAATATGGTTGTATGCAGGGTTCGGGACCTTTATGGAGCCATTTGAAACTGTGTAGATTTGGCCAAGTTGGATGAGAGCATTGAGTGAGTCTACCAAGTCATTCAATGTGGAGACATGGATTTCATCGCCATCCCTATCAATGAGGTCAAACCCAAAGGATTTCCCAGAGCCGCATGCATTTTTGTATGTGTGAAGGGGTGTTATTGCAAGAAATCTACCTTGGATGAAACAAAATTTATGAGTTGGGGTAAGTGACTTAAAAGGGAGAGTTGTTGTGGGTGAAGGAAGAATTTTTTTGAAGTTGGTAGATTCGCTTTCAATGGGGGGGTTGATGAAAGGGAAGATTCTGTGGATGAGGATGAGGGTGCATGGTGCAATTGTTCAGCGGAGAGAATAAGAGGGGTTGGCTCACCGATTAAAGGTGCCAAATGGTGGATTATTTCAAGTTTGAGGACAGAAAGTGACCTGCAAGAAAGAGCATATGTGAGTGCAGATGGGAAGTAAAACACGATAAAATAAAATAGATTCTAAAGGAAGGGAGGACTAGGCAGGATTCCCATTGCGCAACATATATAGTATGATTTGCATATGTTCATGAGAGTTTTTGTAAGAGCACAATAGAGCCTATTTGCAAGTGTCTGGATTTTGCAAGTGCGTCATGTGAAGAAGGAAGAAAGACTGCATGATATGAACACCATCAAAAAGGGAGACACGATAGCGAGGGGTTGATGTCCTAGCAGGGCGTACTTCTTCGACAACAACGACTTAGAGGATTGGTTGCATCTCAGTAGAGCTAGCGAACAACAATGGAAGTGCATTGGTAGTCAAGGTTGGTTCCATGGTGATACGACTTTGTTGTCGAAAAACAAGTGTTGCAAGCAAATAGCAATTGTAAGTGTACAAAAGTGAAGAAAAATATGTGTAGTAAAAATAAAGGAAAAGGTTAAATATTTTATCTAAAATGAGTTGAAGCAGCAGTAGAAATGGAAGGGAAAAGTGTGGAAGATAAAAAGAACATGAGGGGGAAGGAAGAACAAGTAAGAATAAGTGTGCGACAAGAATCAAATAGATAGCTAGACTATTGTCCTTATGATTTGTGAAATTTGCATGTGAAAAAGTTAAATGTTTCACAAGTAAGAAAGAAAAATAAGAAGAAAACAAGTCCCACCATGATATTGTTATTTGTTGAGTGAAGGAAAGTTTTGGAAGGAAGAGAGGAAGGGGTCGGCAATTTGAATGAGATACCTAGCAAACATTGAGGGCTTGTTCAAACAAAGAGGTTTAGCAGTAGCAAGGAAAAGTAGGAAGCATTGTTTTGATTATGGTTTTTGTGTGTAAAGTGTCTTTCTAGAATGATGGAAATGACAATTTTGCACCCTATTCAAGCTGCCTTGCAACTTTTGAGATGAAATGGATCTATGGATGTAGGCAATTAAAAGTAGTGAAAAAAAATAGGCTAGGTTGTTTATGCAAGAGAAAATGGCCAACAATAGTAAAAATAAAAGAGTGTGTAGTACTTTAGGAAAGAAAAGTGAAAAGGAAAATAGATGGTACAAAGAAGGGAATAAGATGTGTTTCCAGGCAGCATGTAACACCGGTTAGATAGCGACCATACATAGTGTAACAAAATAAGAGATAACAACCATAAAGGAAAAACTTCCATAACAGGGGAAAATAAATGTTAAACTAATTTACTAAGGATAAAAAAAGTGTAAATGCATACATGTCAACATGTAAAAAAGCAATGCAATAAAGAGGAAAATCCAAAGGCCTACACCTCTCCGCAGGGAACAACACAAGATATCTTGCAAGGTCAAAACATATTTGTGTTAGGTAAGTGGTATTTAAATATGACAAGGAAAATGACTAAACCAGTTTGGCCAGGTAATGCCTCTAATTACAGCATTTCTAAAACACCATGAATCATTTGCAAAGCAACAAAAAATTGTTCCTCCAAAAGAAGTGACGTTATAAAAGGACAATATGAAAAGGGGGCAGTTGTATGCAAAGGGGAGTAGAAGGATTCCTTGTCCAACAAAGTGTGCTAATTGTGAAGCTAACAACAAGATGTGAGGACATTTTTAAATAGTAGAGAGATGGAGGAGGACATATTAGCCTTTTAGAATCACATGGAAGAGGAACACATAGTGGCAATTCACTTGGGAGATTTTCTCAGAGATATGACAAATGCAATGTCTAGTGCGATTATTGTAGAAGATTTGAACAATATGCAGATGAATGTAGGAAAAAAAATGGTATGGATAAACGAAATGCAAATTTCATTAAGGACAGATTTGAAAAAATAAGTGAAGAGAAACAATTTTTGTTGCAATATAGCATAAGAAAGCAATAAAGGGGTATGGTATGTAATGATGGTTGTAGCAACTATCTTTTATTAAAGAAGATTCTTGGTCTCAAGTCCCTTATCATTGGATTAATTGAACTCAATAAGGAATAAGGTAGGAAAGATTAATCCCTTTTAGAGCTTATGTTCTACTACTTGGACAATTTTAATTTTGGATATGATAAGGGTTCAAATCAAGGGAATGACATTCATTTCAACTTGAGATCAGATCCACATGTAGCTTAAGTTGGTTTAAATGGTTGAAAATTTAAATAACTGAAAAAGAAAGAAATTAATTTTTTTTATCTAAATTTTCTTGCTCATTTTAAAACTCTCTACTTCTAAACCCAGAGTACGTGATGCCCTTTGAGGGTTTTTTTCAACCCTTAACCACTATCTCGAACTCTCTACTTCTATGTTGTATATAGATAAAGAACAGGGTACATGTATTTCCTATGCATGCATGTCATGGAGAAGAAACCATTGAATCTTATTGCATTGTATCCCTTGCATTGTTACTCTGTGTATCAATCTATATAATTTAAATATTCCAAATTTAAATGATTAAAAGACCTAAAAATCATCTTATTCCACACTAAAATATGCAACTTGACTTAATGCCCGACCATTACATACCCTAAAATAAGGCGTTTATTGGTCACTTCAATAATTAATTTTTTTTTTTTAATAAACTAACGTTTTCCTAACAAGACAATTTGATTGACTTAAAGAGAGTAAGTGACAGCTTCCCTTACAGTATATAATTTGAGAAACGGTTTCACTATATCCCTGACTTCAAGTGGTCTAGCGAGGTTATAAATTTGTTTATAAAATAATGTAAATTTTGGTTATAAATTTGTTTATAAAATAATGTAAATTTTAGTAGGATTTTGATTTAAAGTAGGCAGGAATTGTTATAGCGTTTCAGGATTTAGATGTTTCAAAATTTTTGATAGTGTTTAAACTATTTCTATTTTTGAAAAATATTTTTATGGTATTGAACTTATTTCTATTTTCAAAAAAAATAAAAATAACTTCCAGGGCAAAATTGTGCCCTCGGTAACGATTAAAAAAAACAATAAGTTCTTATAAAAAAAAATTACAGCTGACCCAGCACTTTCCACCAACCAACCACTGCAAATTGTTGGGACTGTCATTATATATCCTAAAAATTTGATCAGGCACAGCTTTTTCAACGATACTGGTTCTCGTAGATAACTATTTGATCACAATATCTGCATGAATTGTGCTATTTCTTTTGTCTATCTACTTGAAATAAGAATTCTTTGACATCCTCGGTAAAGTGATTGGTATAGATTTTTGCAGTATAGTTATGGATTATGTTTCTCAGTCGATCATCAACAAGTTCTTCATAGTAACCAGAACTGGTTACCATCCCGAATAGTATGGTTTCTAACAAATATACCTGTGAGGAAATCAAACAAAACCTTTTGCTCCTCAATCCTAGCATTGATGAAATTGCCAAGCTATCTTCTGAGTCAAGCCCTGCGCCTTACAGAGGCCACCCATTCAAATACATTCAAGCGCAGCTGCAAGAGGGCATTCACATCGTCAAAAATTTAGAGCGTATGAGAAGGTTTAATTTATACAGAAGCTATCGCTATGGAAATAAAAACCAAAAGATAGAAAAGAATGTCAACGATTTCAAGCGTTTTAGCGAATAATCTGAACTTATTGAAGAAATGGGTCGGCTTATAATGGAAAGGGTTAAGATGACTAATGATGCCAACTCCAATTCTTTCATGCTTCATCAAATGAGCACAACTAAACTATTTCAGAGTGTCATTGATGGGTTGCATGATACTCCAATGTCTGAACAATCTGAACAGTCCACTGGCAGCGACAACTCCCAAGTCCCGATTATGCCAAACTTCGTAATGGGTTTGAATAATATTGTCAATGATGTCAAACAGATCCTATTCCAGAAGGGAGTTAGTATCGTTGGGGTTGAAGGGATGGGTGGAAGTGGCAAAACTACCATTACATTAGCCCTTTGCAACGATCCCCACGTCAAAGGTAAGAACAACTCCCCTGTTTTAATCGTCACATCATGATTCCCTTTTATTGCTTCCTTTTGGTTTTTTCAGTTCTTATTATGTTTGTGACTATCAGACTTCTTCCAAAACAATATAGTTTTCATAACTGCTGCATGGTCTCCAAATGTAAAGGGCCTTTTGGAGATTATGTGGGATAAAATAATTGGAGGTCGAAGTCTTGCTTTTGAGAGCATCGAGGATACGCACAACCAACTAGAGAAGAAACTCAGTTCAAAAGGAAATCCACAGTTGTTGGTGATTTTGGATGATGTCTGGTTAAATTCAGATGTTGAAGAGTTGTTGTTTGAAGCAGAGGGATGCAAAAGGGTTATCACAACCAGACAGGATCTCACTATTCCACATATAGACAACAGTCGTGTGTATAACATGCCCATGTTGCAAAAGGCCAATGCCCTATCTCTTTTCTATTTCTGGGCCTTTGGACAGCCTTCGATTCCAACAACAAAAGATGAAGTTGTTATTAAATAGGTATGCATATGAAATACTATTTAAAATCTCATACCCTAACTATTTGTTTATCTTTCCTGCCGGAATGCTTTGCATCCTATTATAGATTGTTCAAATTTAGATTGATTTTCTGTTCCTGTGACAGATAAATGGTTTTATAGGTCTAAAATCAGAGAGTTGACAACCACAGTGTGTTGTGATATAAGTCAAGAAAAAGTTGTAATGCTATATATATTTCTGTAGAAGATTAACATGTTTAGCTGTAAAATATTTGTAGGTTGAAGTAGTGTCTATGGGTTTACCAGTTGCCCTCAAGGTGATTGGAAGCTCTTTGCTCAATGAGTCAAAACCAGTTTGGGAAAAGGCTAAGAAGAAACTTTCAAGAGAAGAATCTATATCAAAACATCACAGAGAGGAACTGCTTCATTGCTAGGAAACGAGTATTGATGTCCTTGCTGATGAAACAAAGGAGTGCATTGCGATAAGTTATAGAAGCTTTAATATTTTTTTTTTTTTGGAAAAACAAAGAACAAATGAAAAATACATCTTTTAAGTCACCCACAATCAAAGAAACAGATCCACCCAAATAGAGATTCTCTTTGACTGGGATGTTTTCAAGTTTAATCATTTTCCCATCGTCTTTGCTATCAAAGAAGACATCTCAACATGAAATACAGAACCTTGATCAACATCGTTTCTCTACCAATCAAAGCCAATACGAAGGAAGGCAAAACAAACACTACAGAGTGAAATATTCCGGTTATCTTACATAACCGAAAGTTTGGCCCCAAATTGTGTGCCCGATAATTTCAAGTCATTCAAGAAAAGTCTTGCTCTGGATTTTGGCTGATTTCCAGTCCATATAATATCCTAAAGTTTCATGATCACAAAACGATAAGAAAACATGTGGTTTTTATTGGCATTGCTGGAAAACAAATGTGTGTTTGGGGTGTCAGAAAAAATTCATTCTTAACATTGATTTTTCTGGTAGCTAACAATAAGTGAACTTTTGCAACAAGTAAAGGATAATAACATAGTAAAAATGGCGTTCTTGGGCATTTTTTAATTTTTTTTGTGCAAACTGTGTAAGAAGTACATTGCTGACATTGGTATAATGACTAGTTATATGGCACATAGAATTTTAAGATGCTAATATGCATTTTACTATTATTTGTCGCATTGTCTCAACAATTACATTTGAAAGGAGTTCACTAAACAAATAGAGAACGCATGATCTATAAACATTTTAAAATGGGATTTTTTGATGTAGAACTGTACTTGAAAATAATTCAATGATAGGAAATAGAAGGTTGAGTGTATAAAACCACTTAGAGGCACACGCTAACAACAGAATTGAAAGAGAGCATAACATAAAGAAATACAAAAGATTGCAAGAGTCTCCAACTATGCATATAATATTCTTTTATTTCGATTACGTTAGACACACATTGTGATAAGTAATACAAAATTTAATACCAATTTTTTTAAGAAAAACAAAGAACAAATGTAAAATACATCTTTTAAGTCAACCACAATCAGGGAAACAGATCTACCCAAACAGAGATTATGTTTGACATGGATGTTTTCAAGTTTAATCGTTTTCCCCGAGGTCTTTGCCTCTCAAAGAAGACATCTCAACATGAAATACAAAACCCTGATCAAAGTCTTTGCTCAACCAATCAAAGTCAATATAGAGGAAGGCAAAACAAATACTGCATAGGGAAGTACACAAAAGGTACCTCTTCTTTCGGCAAGCAAGAAAGGTTGTAGTTCGGCGAAAATGGTCTTCTTCCTATCAACTCTCTTGGTCATAGACAATTTGCAAGATGCAACACCGGATTACAATAAAATAGTTTCAATGGCGTGTGATAGACACATAGATCCATGCTGGTTAAATGTGTGTAAGAATCCTCCATGTTGGGATGATGTCCTTCTGCCAAACAGCTACCCATTAAGCCTTTAGTTTTTGTTGATCGAACCATCCCTTGCTCTCAATGATTGATGGTTGTTGAATCGCATGGCACAACACGGCTGGTCGTCTTTCGAGCCTTGCTTGAGGAGATTGTTAAAGCACTTATTGCTTCCATGCTCGGATGATGTCCTTCTACCAAACAACTACCCATTAAGCCTTTAGTTTTTATTGATCGAACCATCCCTTGCTCCCCATGATTAATTGTTGTTGGATCGCATGGCACGACACGATTGGTCCTCTTTGGAGCCTTGCTTGAGTAGATTGTTAAAGCACTTATTGATTTCCTTGTTCAACATCGATTGGGGGACCAATGTATGAAGGCACAGGTAGACTAGTTAATGCGTATTGAATGGGGGATCGTATATACCCATATCTATCACAGCGAGAAGGGATGGCATGTCAGGCATGCCATATAATAAGTTAGACCATAAACTCTCAGCGAACACCTGCAGTTTTTAAGCTTTTGACAATTTTGCAAGAGAAATAAACTAGGCAGAAATTGGAAAAATGACAAGATGAAGGGAAAACACATGTCATGATTCTATTGGCTAGAAGGGTGAAATATAGGCATTCTGATTCGCTCGGTGAATAATGTTTGCCCACCAAAAACAACAAACGAAATGCCTATCCGCGTAATAAATAAATAAATAAATAATTATGCACTTGATGTAGGGATATATATATTGGTCACTCATAATATATATTTTTGGTTTCATTATCCTTTAATCATATTAATATCTAATTTTTAATATAACCTCTTAAATTTAATATTAGGTTTGTTGAATAGTCAAGAGCTCCAACTAATTCTGAAAATGTGAAGTGATAAAACTACCATATGTACAATTTTCATTTCCATGAGTACGAAGAAACAATCATGTTTCAATTCTTATTCAAAACAGTCACGTGAAACCCTTGATATTGACTCCTATCCAGTGATTTAGGGTGGTAAGCAGCTGCATGTTCCAATTCCTATCCAAAACAATCATGTGAAACCCTTGATATTGAATTTCACATATCTACCTACCATATCTCTACCTATCTAGTGATTCAGGGCGGCAAGTAGTGGAAGTTACATTGCTGCTGTTACTGATAGATTTAGCAATCACAAGCTACTCAAAGTTCCTATGCTTGAAGGTATTTGTCCTATAAGATTATTGTTGGACAAATCAGATATAGTGTTTTTCCTTGATAGGTATGATAAATTATATTCACTTCCTTTGAAAACTAGCATTTCTCCACCTTGATCCCTACCAAGTAATGAATTGTTTACAAATCCTGCAAGTCTTTCAAAATGTAATGACATTCTTCCAGTGAATAAATTGTTAGATAAATCCAAGAGAGACAATTGCATGAAATTTGTTACCCATTCTGGAATGTCACCATGGAAATTATTGTACCCAAAGTTTAAAAATTCCAAAAGAACAAAAAAAGTCAAGCAAGAAGGAAGTTTTCCAATCAATTTATTTCTCCTCAAATCCAATAACCTAATATCAGTGCAATTACCAAAAGATATTGGAAGAGTTCCAGAAAACTAATTAGTATGAGCAGAAAATTGTTTTAATGAAATAGAATAGCTAATAGTTTCAGGAATTGATCCTTCAAAATTGTTCATGGATAAATCTAGAAATTCAAGGGACACTAAGCCACTAATACTATTAGGTATAATGCCAAAAATATTATTATTGTATATCTCTAAATCATATAAAGCATTTAGTTTTCCTATGCTACAAGGAAGAAGTCCAGTTAAATGGTTGTTTGATAAATAAAGAGTGGTCAATGACATATTGGCTTCGGGAATACTTGGTATGCTACCTATAAGGTCATTATTATCTAGGGCCAAACTTGATAGAGGAGTGTTTCCAGCCTAACTAGGTGACCAAAATCCATTGGGATTGGACCACTCAAATTGTTGTTGTTAATATACAAATGTCGAAGTAAAGTGCAGTTGGCGAGAGAAGTTGGGATGCTTCCACTTAGTGCATTGCCATACAACCAGATGGTCGAGTTGTGGTGAGATTTGACCAGTCAAAGCATTGAATCTCAAGGAGAGATATTCCAACTAGACCAAATGACCGAGTTACCGGGGAATTGGACCCCTCAAGTCGTTGTATCCAATATTAAATGTTTGAAGACATGTACAATTACACAATTCCTTTGGAATTGAGCCTTGGAGTGCATTATCACTAATCTCATGTATTCCAACCATCTTCTCTATTAATGTCTTGGGCCTTTTTTCAATTCCAATGGCCTCCCTAAACTTATGGTGATGGAAATGGTCAATCCTACCAATGGCATGGGAATCCTCTATACAAATGTGGTGCTTCATCTTCTCAACATGCTTAGCCAAAGTTGAGAAGCAAATCCGACAATGTTTTATGTCAACCGCATACTCCTAAATCCTTTGATTGATGAAATGTTCAATTTCTCCATTGTAGGGATTAATACATTATTAAATTTTAATATATATAAATTTTTTATATTAAAAATATATTAATATATCATGATATATATTAATTCTAGATATATGTGAGAGGGGAGAACAAAGAAAGAGTAATAGAGGTGGAGAGATAGAGGGAGTGAGAGGAAGGGATAGGAAGGTTGAGAGAGGACTTGAGAGAGAAGAACAGAGAGGGAGGGAGAGAGAAATGGAGTTGGAGGAAAGGGATGGAGGGAAGAAGAACCACATAGAGAGAGAAATATGGAGAGAGAGAGAGAGAGAGGGAGGGAGTGACAAGGGAGAGATGGAGAGATAGTGAAAAAGTTTGAGGGCAGAGAGAGAGAGAGAGATAAAGACAGAGATATAGGGGGGAGAAAGAGGGGGAGGCAGGAGAGAAAGGGGGAGAGAGGAAGGAAGAGAGTTTGGATGTGAGAGAGAGAGAAGGAGAGAGGAAGGGAGAGAATAAGGGAGGTAAGAAGAAAGACACATAGAGAGAGAAGTGAAGTGAGAGAGAGGGAGTGATAAGGGAGATGGAGAGGGAGGGAGAGAGGAGAGCAAGAGGGAAGAGAGATATAAGTGGGGGGAGAGGGAGAGGGAAGAAAGAGATAGGGGGAGAGGAAGAGGGAGGGAGAGATATATAAATATGGAGAAAGAGTGTGTATTTTTTGAGGGTGATGTAGAGCGACAAAAGAGAGACAAAGAGAGATAGATATATAGATGGAAGATGAAGAGAGGGAAGAAAAGAGAGATAGAGAGAGGGAGAGATAGATAGATATTGAGGGAGAAAGCATGTGTGTTTGGGGAGGGAGGTGAGATAGAGAGACAAAGAAGGAGAGATAGACGGAGATATAGATATAGATGGAGGGGGGAGAGGGGGAAGAAAAATTCTTGTACTAGACACATTGATTTTAGTGTAGATGATGATTTATAATCCTATTTGATTGTTTGCATTAAAGGAGATAAACTAAAGGACATGGGAGAGGAGGAATGAAGAGAGAGAGAAGGATAGGAGCGAGAGAGGGGGAGAAGGGTAAGAGAGAGAGAGAGAGGGAGACACAAAGATGGAGGGGGGAGAGAGAGAAGGAGAAAGGGATGAAGATAGTGATGGGGTTGGAGGGCAAAGAGAGAGAGAGAGAGAGAGAGAGAGAGAAATGACTTGAGAGAGAGGAGGAGAGAGGAAGGACAAAGAGATGGATTTGGAAGGGGGGAGAGGGAGGGAAGAAAAAGACATATAGAGAGAAAAGTGGAGTGAGAGAGAGAGAGAGGGGGAGTGAAAAGGAAGAGATGGAGGGAGAGTTTGTATGTTTGGGGGTGAGATAGAGAGACAAAGAAGGAGAGATGGAGGGAGACATAGATATAGATGAAGGGGGGACAGAGGGAAGAATCTTTCTTGCACTAAATGCATTGAATTCATGGTAGATGGTGATTTCTAATTCTATCTGATTGCTTGCACTAGATGCATCAATTTTATTTTAGATGTTGATTTATAATGATATTTGATTGTTTGCACTAGATGCATTGATTTCCATGTAGATTTTGATTTCTAATCCTATTTGATTGTTTCCATTAGATGCATTGATTTCAGTGTAGATGTTTTCTAATTCTATTTGATTATTTTCCCTAAATACATTGATTTCATTATAGATGTTGGTTTCTAATTCTATTTGATTGATTTCACTATATGCATTGATTTTAGTGTTGATGGTGATTTTTAATTCTAATTTATTTCTTACACTAGATGGATTGATTTAAGTGTATATTGTTATTTCTAATCCTATTTGATTGCTTGTACTAGATGCATTGATTTCAGTGTAGATGGTGATTCCTAATCCTATTTGATTGCTTGCACTAGATGCATTGAATTTAGTGCAGATGTTGATTTCTAATCGTATTTTATTGTTTGTCCTAGATGCATTGATTTTAGTATAGATGTTGATTTCTAATCGTATTTGATTGCGGTTCCTAGATGCATTGATTTTAGTGTAGATGCTGATTTCTAATCTGATTTGATTGATTGCACTAGATGCATTGATTTTAGTGTAGATGTTGATTTCTAATCTTATCTGTTTGCTTGCAATAGATTCATTTATTTCAATGTATATGTTTTCTAATCTTATTTAATTGTGTGCATTAGATGCATTGATTTCATTGTATGCACAAAAAAATGATTGGCAATTTGCATTGATTTTTGTATTATAGTAATTCAACCTATTAATATTGGAAAGCAAGAGAGACAATGTATGATGTTTACTACAACGGTTTGATTTAAATAATTGAATGATTTACAATCTCAACTATCCTTTTCATATAATCTATATGAAAAGATGGAAAAACTAACAAATAATGTAAAGATTTTGTAAACTTTACCACTCATTAAAAAATTTCAAAATTATATTATTTCTTGACTTTTGCAAAACAAACTATAGATAAAAAAAAATAAAATCATCAAAATATTTTGAAGGAAATAAATTATTTCAAACATTAGAAATGAAACAAATGATTTTGTCAGGCCAGGAGGTAACTCCTCAAATGAATTATTTTTATTCATTAAGATTATTCATGGTTATATACATGAGGGAGTGACTCTTGGGCTTCACTTCCCGATGACTCTTCATTTTCCATTATTTACTATTTACATTATTTACAAGTGTTCACCCAATACCAATGATTAGGTGTCAACATTCCCCCCCTTAATCTGAAGGGATGTTGGTGAGTCCAAGCATCGTTCTGGATCTTTCAAACTTTTATCTTCCAAGCGCTTTAGTGAAGATTTCTAAAATCTTCTCATTAGTGGAACAATGGCATAGATGGATTGTCTTGGCCTCAACATGATGTCGAATCATATGGTATTTTGTATTGATGTGCTTCATTCGATCATGGAACTTTGGGTTCTTGGCCAAATTTATTGCAGAGGTGTTGTCAATCATGAGTGGAGTTGAATGTACTTGTTTTATCTACAAATCTTCCATAATTTTCTTGAGCCACACAATTTCTTTTATTGCCTTAGTTGCTGCCACATATTCTGCCTCTATTGTAGAATTTACTAGAACTAATTGTTTGTGTGATCTCAAGGAGACAGCTCCTGATCCAAGACTCATAGAATAACCTGAAGTAGATACCCCAGTTTCTTTCTCTCCATTGAAGTCTGAATCAAAGTATCCAATCAAGCTGAAGTCGCCCACCTGTGTATACTTGAGTCCAAAATCTTGGCTTCCCTTCAAGTACTTTAAAACTTTTTCTACAGCAGACCAATGTTCCTCATAAGGCTTTTGCATAAACCTTGAGAGGATCCCAACAACAAACAAAATTTATGGTCTAGTAGTAGTCAGGTAGTTGAGACTTCCTACATGATGTCTATACTTTGTTGCATCCTCAAATTATTTTCCTTCAATGGATGTGAGCTTTAAGTTTTATTCCATTGGAGTAGTCAGAGGATAGCACTCAACCATGCCAAACATGTTCAACAGATTGTACTTCTTTTAACAGAGGAATATAGACTATGGATGTTGAGTTACTTCAATACCAAGATAGTAGTGAACATAGCCCATATCAGTGATTTCAAAAACTTTCCTCAATTCCCTCTTTATGGATGAAATGTATCTCTCATTGTTTCCTTTCATCAAAAGATCATCTACATATACAACAAGATATACAACTGTTTTTCCGACTATCTTGACAAACTAAGTTGCATCATCAAGATCATAATGTTTGAAGTTGAGTTTCAGAAGATGCTCGGTTAACTTTTCATACCAGGCTCATGATGCTCACTTGTGGTCATACAAGGATTTCACAAGTTTTCATACTTTATGTTCATGTCCCTTCACAACAAATCCTTCTGGCTGTGACATAAAAACATTTTCTTTTGGATCTCTGTTCAGGAAAGCAGTTTTTGCATCCATTTGATGGACTTTCCAACCATTCTGAGCTTCTAAGGCAAAGAGTGTCGATGGTAGCCCATTTTTCTATGGGGGAAAAAGTCTCCGCATAATCAACCCCTTCTTTATGTGTAAAACCTTTTTCCACAAGCCTGGCTTTGTGCTTGTGAAGTAAGCCATCAACTTTTACCTGTTCTTGTAGACCCACTTGCAACCAATTGGTTTGGTTCCCAAATGGAGGATCAACCAGCTTCCAAGTGCCATTATTTATCAAGGCATCATACTCCTTTTGCATCAATTCTTTCCATTCATCATGAGAAGTAGCTTCTTTGAAGGAAGTTGGTTTAAAATCTATAGACAAATTTAGTTCACAATCATAAGAAACATCCATATCAACAAGTGAATTAGAATCATCTACATCACCTCCTTTTTTCCTAGTTGAATTTCTTGTTCCTGCCTTTCCAGCCTCATCAAGAAGAACACATTCAAGTGTCTTTGTCAGCCACTTTGGGGGACCTTTCTAAGATGGTCCAGGCTGCTCAGTTGACTGAGTTGGGACCGAATCAAGATTGAGTCTCCCAATTCTGTCAATCACATCACTCAAAGTATCATCAGTGGTTGGAGTTTCATGTCAGGGAGAGAGTGCTTCAGAAGAATATTCCACATATTGATCCAGTATAGGAATCCCCCCTTCAAGATGTGGAATCTGATTATCAAGTTCTTGAAATGATTTTGCATGTCTGAAACTATCTAAGCGATCAAGTTGTTGCTCAACAACATTGTCAGCTTTGGAAGATTCAAGAAATATTACATCTCTATATAAAACAAACTTTTTATTAATTTCATCATAGAGACAGTATGCTTTAGAGGTATTTGAATACCCCAACAAGATACACTTACGATTCCTTGCACCAAGTTTTTTTCTATGTACCTTTGGTGTTAAGGCATAATAGGTGGAACAAAAGACCCTTAGATTCTTTACCGAAGGAATGTGGCCATACCACATTTCATAAGGAGCCTTGTTTTTTATAGCATTAGATGGACATCTATTCTTTACATATACAACACATAGAACTGCGTCAGCTTAAAAAATCAATTTTACATTCTTGAAAAACATCATGGATCGTACCATATTTAAGATTTTCCTATTCATTCTTTCAACTACTCCATTTTGTTGGGGATTAAGGCACATTTGTTTGATGTTTGATCCCATGTTGGCGAAGATAGCTTTCAAATTCATTTGAAGTGTATTATTTCCCATTATTAATGCGAATAGAGCCAATATGAGATTGTGCATAATTTTCAATCCATGTATGAAAGTTATTGAATGTTTGAAAAGCATCACATTTGTTCTTCAATAAATAAACCCAACACATTCTAGTGTAGTCATCAATAAATGTCATCATATATTTATTTCCATTTGCAGAAGGAATAGGAATTGGACCGCATAAATCTGAATGAATGAGTTAACATTTTCTATGTACTCTGGAATGTGAATCATGAAAAGATTGTTTGCTATGCTTTCCTAGAATACAAGCATCACATTGCTTAAGTTTCCTAGGAATTGTAGGCAAACCAGTAACACCATTTTTCTTCAACAAGTGAAGGTTGTCATAGTTCAAGTGTCCAAATTTAGCATGCCATAAAATACTTGATGGAAATGTACCTTCATCATAATGAGAACTATACAAGAAATTGTGTGCACGAGTAGAGGTACCTTCCAGCCTTAGAAGTCTTTCTTCTTCTATCCACATCATGACAAGTGAGTGATATGATGCTTTTCTGACCTCAACCATGCCATCAAACATATGAATGGAGTGTCCTTGCAAGCAGATGTGGACCAAGGACAAAAAGTTTCTCCTCAAATGTGGGAGATATAAAACATCATGTAGAAGAAAGTTTGGAAGACCAAGCAATTTGAGCCTAATTGTGCCAAGCCCTGCTAGCTTGAGCTTTGATTTGTCTACAGAGTATATTTCTCCATCAACATTGTCAATAAATTCTTCAAAAAAATCTCTTCTAAAAGTCATGTGACAAGTTGCTCCTGAATCAAGAAACCAATCATTTTCCCAAGAAGCAAGTGAAGCATTAAACAAGTCTTCATTTACTCCAATATTACAATGTGCCACAACATAGTGAGAGGATTCAGGTGCTTAACCTTTCTCTTTGTCATTAGTTTTACCTTTGGCTTGATTTCTTTCTTGCTCAATTTTGTCCCAAGGCAGCTTGCATGTGGATGCATCATGTCATCCATCTCTATTGCAACATATGCAATGAATATCAGACTTTTCTCCTTGAGAGTGTCTGCCCCCACACCTCTAAAATTTCTTCTTCCTCTTCCTCTAAAAGAATCTTGAGCATGATTCTTCTCTCTATGTGAAAGACACACAACTTCTTCGAAAGACTGAGGAGTTGTCTTCTTCCGAAAATCTTTCTCTCTCTCAACAAATTTGTTCACAAGGGAGTCAAAGGTAATTTCTTTGAGGTTTCCATTTGCTTGCAATGACTCAAGATAATTTGAATAAGTGGGATAAAATTCCTTGATAAAATCTATGAGAGGAATGTCTAGTTCAACATTAGTGACTTTGATATCATGCATAATATGTTTTACTTTTGATGCTAGAGCAAGAGGATCATCATTTTTTAATTCAAGGCTAAACAATTTAATCATCAATTGGACAACTTCAAGCGCAAAGTGTGAGTCATAGAGTTCCTCAAACTTCTGTAAGGCTTCAAAAGCATTTGAAAATGGTCAAATATGGCGACTCACCTCTTCATTTACAGATGTTGCAATCAAGACATAGGCCTTAATGTTCTTGTCTTCCCAAATGGCGAATTCCTTATATGAGGTAGGCTTTGCGGGTTCATCATCTCATTCTCCTACACAAACTCCTTTTCACACATCATTGAAAATGAGAGTGTATTTGATCTTCTGAGACCACTCAGGATAGTTCTCCTTCCTAGTGAGGACCACTCCCACTATAGATATCAATGAATGCATTTTAAAATTTATATTCTATAAAAAGAACTGTACTTCTAATGGCAAAAACATGGAGTTCTTGTGGCTAAATATACACTTCTGGTCTAACAAATGCAATTTGATATTTGAGGACAGAGGTATTATATGGGGTAGTTGTTATATGGGAGAGGGATTATGTGGGGGAGGAATTATTTGAGGGAGGTATTGAGTGTAGATAGCATGATATGGAGAGAGCGTAGATAGTGTATAGGGGACAACGTAGATGTTTGCAATGGGTCAGCGTAGATGTCTGTAATGGGCCAGCATATATGATAATGCGATGTTGTCTGTAGCGATGTAATCCACTTTGTAAAATTAAAACAACGAAATTGTTGAGGCGACTCACTGTATAGATGCATATGGAAACTCCAAATCAAATCGTCCTCCATTGTTTGATGGAACAAATAGATTGTATATAATCTTGGCATGCCCATATGCCTAGAAAGTTTGGGGTGCCAGAGTATGGGAGCAATACAACTCTGCTATCGACGGGGAGGATGAGGTTTGATGTCGATGTCGGAGTATGGATGAGTGGATATGAACTATTCGGTATAAACTGTGCCAAAAGGTTGTGCGAAATCAGAGCTAAGGGACCAAGGTCGAGGGGAGAGGCTGAGGGCCTGAGCGATGTGATGTTACAACCGTTGAACGCAGTCGAAGTATGGTAGAGAGGAGCGTTGATAGTCAACGAGTGGATTGTATAACACGGATTGTTCGAGCGTTCAAGGACAGAGGCCAGGACAGTGGACTATATTAACAACCAACGTATGGAGGAGGGGTCACGTGAGGACAAAGAGCATACCTTTCACCAAACACATGCTATTCATGCATTCAATAAAACCAACGCAGATGAAAGAGAGTATGATAGAGTGTAGAAATCGCAGAAGGGAGTTATAAGGGCAGAAAAACTAAAAATGGAGCTGGTTGTGATACCATGTCAGGCCAGAAGGTAACTCCTCAAATGAATGTGTTTATTTATTAAGATTACTCATGGTTATATAAATGAGGGAGTGACTCTTGGGCTTCACCTCCCGATGACTCTTCATTTTCTATTATTTACTATTTACATTATTTACAAGTGTTCATCTAATCCCAATGATTAGGTGTCGATAGATTTCAAGACAAATCTTGATGTAGTAAATTATTAAAACTACTCTTCAAAATATATTTACTAATACCTTGAGGGATGCTATTAAGATTTATTAATTTCCAAAAGTTGTGATACTTAAAATTAAATGAAATATATGTGTAGTATCAATCCTCTTGCAAACTATTGACAAGATTGTCTCCCTTCTTCATTGCCAATTAATTACTAATAGACAATTACATACACATATAGAAATATAACACATCAGTTGTAATATTCACAAACATTACCATCCAAATCCAAACACATAAACACACAAAGCATCTTGCAAACTATTGACAAGATTGCCTCCCTTCTTCATCACCAACTAATTACTGACAGACAATTATATACACATATAGAAATATAACACACTAATTTTAACACTCACACAAATTACCATCCAAATCCAAACACATAGACACACAAACCACTTAAAGCATCCAACCACAGATGCACAAACCATTCAAGGCAAACAACAAAAATAAAATTAAAGAAGAGAATGATATAGTCATGTCAAACAAAGAAAACATAATATAAATTTCAAAGTATAAAGTTTATCTCAAACATATACATAATAATGATAATTTAAAAATGTGTCATTGTTGCCTTCAACTCAACCAACCTAAATCCATCTAACTTCGGATCTATCATGCGCTGAGAGCAATCAAATCCTTCGAGGTGCAAACCTTTCTCAAATTCCACACTCCAAAAAGAAGGTTTGCACCTCGAGGGATTTGATCCCTCTTAGCGCATCTAGAGTTAGATGGATCTAAGTTGCTATTTATATTTATTCATTTGATTAAAATAATAATTTTATAATTATGTTTGTTAATTTATAATTTTTATTTCTATTCTTTTCTATTAATTTCTTGTTTTATGTTTCTATTTTTATTTTCTCTTTAATGTTCATTTTGAATAATCATTATTTAATTTTTGTCAATTGGAATTTAGCTATTGCATCTCTATTATATTTATGTGTCCTCTTATCTATCTATCTCTGGTTGATGAACCACAGTAATCCTAAACATGTTGAAATAAAAACAATTATGTAACTTTATTAACATAAAACAGTTATATAATATTGTGAGAAGACTTCTTATATAAAATCATAAATCACAAAAATCTGTCTTTTGAGAAAAAAAAATAACAATTTTTTTTTTTTAAATATATAATAATTAATATATCTATATTATAGTAACATTATAAATCAGATTGAGAAAATTATAAAATCGCAAAATTTAAGGTACTTTATATAAGTGACCAAAATGTGTGGGAAATGAAAATATAATTTCCCCACTTTTTCAATTTCCCGTATTTCCTTCACTGGTTTTTCCGTATGAATGAATTTATATCAACTAAACAAAACTCAAACGATTGAATTTCCATCTATTGGACGAAATTCCAACAGTTACCGGATTTTCCGGTTTGCACTCTGCTCATTTTCTTTGTTTTCCACCTGTATACGCAAGATTCAATTTCAGTGAAGTTCCGCAAGATTTTCGGTTTCAACGTTAACTCTCTTTTTCCCAGCTAAGTCGAGAGGGCTTTTTTCTTTATAATCTAAATAATAGTTGGTGTTGGAATAATGTCGAAATGGTGAGTCTAATGTTGAAATGGTGAGTGTATCTCTCATGAGTTTTGTTTGGTGTTGTAAGTTGGTGATCCAAATTATTTGGATTTAGATTATTCTAGAGGTTGTCTGTGTGTGCCTAGTTATATAATGGGACACATTGTGAGGTATTTGGTGTGAGCAAGTGTGAGTAGGCTTAGGTCTGAATTAATAAAAGTATTTGGTTGTGTTAAACTTTGTGTTTTTTAATTGTTGACTCTATTATGTAATCAATTAAATTGTCATATAAATGATAAATGGTATTTATGGTGTATTATCTTCTCACATATAAATTTTTTAGTATGATCATTATCTATGATTAGATTCTCAAGTTAACCTTCAGTATATTTATATCTCTTATTCATTTTTAATCACAGTCAATTAATTTCAATCAAATAACATAAATATTACATTATATAATTTGGAAAAAAAATAATAATATATTTACAACTTGATTATTTATTTTTTTAATATATATTATAATATAATATTATATTAAAGGTATTTTTGAAATTAAAGTCATAAAAAAATATTATTTGTTTCATGTTAAAAAAATATTTTTATTCGATCTAAGACTTTTGTGATCCATAATGTAGATAGATGTCTTTCGGATTAATCACATAATAAAGATTTGGTCGATGCTTCGAACCACCTAATGTGGTTCATCCTCAGGACAAGGTGAAGAACCAATCGATCTTAAGGAATAAATAGTATGGATGCATCATCGCCTAGAATTAGTTACTAAAGTAAGTAGAATATTATAAATTACTTAGGTAAGTACACTTATTAATTATTAAAGATAGGGAGTTGTTTATTAAAATAATAAAAATATATTTGGTCAAAGCTAGCCGTTATAAAATTAATTTATTAAAAACAAAATAATAATAAACGTAAAATAATTAAAATATTAAATGTTTGTGTTAATTCTAATATATATCTATATAAAACTAGCTTTTATTAATATGTCAGTGAATGAGGTCAAGGAACTATAAAATCAAACTTTATAAATCTATTTATTTTAATGTTTTAGGTATTAATGTTAAAAAAATGAAATAAATAAATATATGTTTAATCAAAGGGCTAAACTTAAATAGATAAAATATATAACTAAGGAACAAAAAGATATATACATAAATTACATATATTAAAGGATCTAATAATCAGGATGCGCATAAAGAAAGTTTGGAATGGACTCCAAGGTTTATAAAATTACAAAGGATAAAGGGAAAAAAAGGTATCACGAATGAAGAAAACAATAGAACACATAAAATGAAAACTTAAAAATAACAAATAACAAATAATAATGAGAAACATAATAAAAATAATAAAAACCAGGGAGAAGAGAGAGAGGAATCAAGAAGTGAGAGTTGGAATCCAGTTCTTACTTAATTTCCAACCATCATCCCTATTGAGATTTTTGGCATGCCTTTCAATCTCAATTTCTTCCCTAGGCTTCCTATGGTGTAAATGATTCACCCTGGCAATGACTTTGGAATCTTCAATGCATACGTGGTGCTTTGTTTTTTCTGCATGCTCGGCTAGCACTGATGAGCAGGATCGACTATGTCTAATATCTGTAGGATGCTCATGGATTCTCTATTTAATAGACCTACCCGTTTCCCCAATATAGGGAATACCACAGGAGCAGGGAACAAGGTAGACACCCTTCGTGTCCTCAGGGTTAATTGGGTCATTTACCTATCACAGAGAATTCTTAATGGTTTGGAGAGGCCTAAACAAGGAAGTGACATTAATCTTTCTAAGGATATGTGCAATCCTATCCGTGGTTCCTTGGATATACGAGAGATGAACCTTAGAGACAGGATCTACATGAGCATGTTTACCTCTTGGCACTTTGCACGCCTTGTGAAAGGCCTAGAGGCTCCAAGATCTATTGTACTGATTCTTCCTAAAAAATTCAAGAAGATGAGATCTCTCTTGATCTAGGTGGCTATCATCAAAGATTCTTAGGGTTCGGGTAGCAAGAATGCTGAGAACACCAAATTTTTGAGCCAAAAAGTGATGAGAGATGGCATGGAGATATTGATCCATGTGAGTTTTCTTTCAAAACACTCAGTGACACACGGAACCACCATCCCTTATAGAAAGGAGAATGTCAAGGAAGGGTAGGCAACCATTCTCTTCCACTTACATGTCAACTTGATGGAATTTGATTAAGAATTAAGATGGTTTAGAAACAGATCCAATTTCTCGTGGCCACGAGCCCATATGACACAAGCATCATCAACAAACCTCTTCCACTTTTTGGGACGAAACAGAGCTAATGCTAAAGCCTTGGTTTCAAAATATTCCATAAACATGTTAGTGACAATAGGGGAGAGAGGGGAACCCATCGCAACATCGCAAGTTTTCTCATAGAACTCACCTTGGAAACTAAAGAAAGTTGAAGTGAGGTAGAGCTCAACTAATTTGGCAGTGTTTTTGTTAGTGATGCGATTGATGATATCAATGGCCTCTTGAATGGGGATTTTGGTGTATAAGGATACAATGTCAAAACTAACCAACAAATCTCCAGGTTCCAAATTGATATCCTTCCACTCTTGAATAAAGGAGACAGAGTCTTTAATAAAAGAATTAGTGCGACCTACCAGAGGCTTAAGCTTTTGAGCTAAGGACTTGGCAAGAAGATAAGTGGGACCACCTATCGTGTTAACGATAGGCCTTAAGGGAGCCCTAGATTTATGAATCTTCGGAAGCCCATAAATTCTAGGGGTAAGTGGATTGCTCTCAATGAGCCTACGAGACAAAGAATTAAAGGATGGACTCAACTTGATAGCGCTTGCCACCTCCTTAAAAACATATTTAATGGAATTTTTCTTAAGATTGATGTAACTCCCACTATTAGAAAGATGGTCAATCATTTTGGAGATGTAGTCAAACTTATCAAGAATGATGACAGCCCCACTTTTGTTAGCTTTAAGGACAACAATGTTAGGGTTGTCCCTTAGGGATTTAAGAGAAAGAAACTCTGCTTTGCACATGTTTTTCTTGGGAGGTCTAGCCTTCCTAAGAACAACAACACAATCTTATCTTATAGTTTCTTTGACATTGTGAGAAAGGTCCTTGATTCCAAATCTGTGTTGGAAATAATACTGAGAGGGGGGGTGAATTAGTATTATCAAATTCTTTTCAACATGCCTTCATTAATTTATTGATCAATAAATTGTGTATAATAATGAGCATGAAACAAGGAAAACAGATAGTCACACCAAAGAACACTAGATATAAGGTGGAAACCCAATGTGGGTGAAAACCACCTGCTGCAATATGTCTCTATCTTCTTTCAATTAGAAATTTCTTTTACAATGATCTTGTACTGGTGCAGTCCTTTACCAGTACACAAGCTGCAACCTGCAGAGAGCTACAACTCTCTCTCTTGTTTTCCAGTCTCTCCTGGAAGGGAGCTACAACCCCCTTTGCTCTTTTACTTCTTTAAGGACCACGTTTCATTAATTTTCAAACTGGATCCATAAACATCAAATAATCATGAAAAATCACCCAATCTCCTTATACAATAAACCAATGAATTACCCACTCTTCAGAATGTTGTAAACAAAAAGGAATACCATAAATCTAAACCCAGAACTCTGCTACAATAGATAAAATACAATCAACAATTGTTTCAAGATAAGAACGCAACTTCACCAATAAGGGCCTGTGTATATCCGCAGCTCTTCTGAGACTGAACTGCGCAGATCCGCACTGGTTGTTCTTCTGTTCTGCGAACTTTTCTTCAGATCCGCACCTTCACTTCTGACTTTCTGCGTAGACCCGCACTGTGCCTTCTTCTCGCCTGCGTACCTCGCACTTCGCCTTCAACTGCGCTGCGTACCCACGCACTGCGCCTTTGACTGTGCTGCGTACCCACGCACTGCGCCTTCGGATCGCCTGCAGACTTCTAATTAGGGCCAAATTTTCAGTATACCAATGTGCCACAGTCAGTCAGATCCACAGATCTGTTCATGCGCTCGAGAGATCACGACATGCCAATAGATTCACCTTAAGTTAACTTCTCTCCTTGAATTAGATCTAGCTTTTAAAAACAATCACCCAAAAATCAGATCTTAAGATATTCAATTTGCAAAGATACCAAAACCAAGTGATCTCCTTCCCTATTTATAGTCAAGCCCTTATTCACACCATGGGACAAAACAATCAATAACAAATACAAGGTATCCAAACCGAGGTTAAAATAGATCCTATACCACGGGCCAAAACCATAGCATCAGAAAAGGCGGGCTAAATACCACGAGCCAAAACATAAGAAACCCCACGTGAGCGCGCTTCACTGCCTTGAAGTGTGTGCAATGGGGTCCGTACCTTCTGAACGGGTAACCTACGGGTATGACCGTACCTCCTGCATGGTGAACCTATGGGTCCGCACCTTTTGAACCATTCACCTGCAAGCCTCTTAATTTCCATCATTTTGAGAGCCTGAACAGACCATTGCCACTTGAGTGAGTTGCCATTCAAGTACAACACCTGTATCATAGAGCCATTACCAAAATCATAATGCCAACAATCTCCCCTTTGGACCTTGTTGGCAACCTCAGATCCTTCAACTTCATTCTCCCCTTGCATCAGGGAAATAGGAGGGTTCTGCTCCCCCTAAGAACATGCTCCCCCTGACTATAAACCAGATCTGCAAAGAGGAAACAGAATCCACCAAACACCATAAACGATCATGAAAGAGATAGAGAGATATTGCATCCATGTTTTAGATCAGCATCCATGTTCTCCTTCTGTGCACCCATAATGCCAACACTGCATTATATGTGCTCCCCCTAAACCTGTGCGATCAATCTGCAACCAATCCATAAACTAGCAAATGTATGCGTATACCACGTATAGACCTCGCGTACAATCAACAGATGAGATTCAACAACAAGATGATGCATCAACAACCCCCAGATTTTGCTTGAGGTATTCAAAGGTCTCCCTAGGCAATGGTTTGGTGAGAATATCAATAACTTGTTCCTTAGAAGGAACATACTCCAACTTGACCTTTTGTTCCATCACTTGTTCCCTGAGAAAGTGATACTTGATTGGTATGTGCTTGGTCTTTGAATGCATGACTG
>APFE030318587.1:82113-120943 GCA_000404065.3 Pinus taeda | reverse complement strand
CGAGTGATTAATGAAATTGAGGGATTAATATTATAAAACCAAGGTTTTAATAAACTCGAAGTATTATTAATATTATAAACCCAAGGGATCAATATTATAGACCCAAGGGATCAATATTATAGAACTAAGGGATTAATAAACACTAGGGATTATTATATTAAATTATATTAAAAAATATTGAATTAATATTGATAATTAATAGTTAAAGTGCTTTGCTGCGTGTTTGAAGGAACTCAATGGCGGACGCTTACTGGAGAGATGGCTGCTCATTAGGGATTCTAGCTCCGGTCAAGTGCGCTCGTGGTGATCTCTCGCTAGTAGGGATTTCTGGTAGTCGTGATATTTCTGGTTATTTACCTGATGTGGCGGGTCAATCATTTCTACAGGAATCCAATGCCCCGAGATCTCTGGATTCTCATGTTTGAAATGGGCTTTCTTATTCTGGTGGGGGGTTAATATCTGGTGATATTGGTGGTTTGGGAGGTTCTCCGGATCCCTATTCAGACGAAGAGGATCTCCTTAAGGCAAGGCAGATCCAAAGCTCTGTTCATGAGAGAAAGATTTTAAGCAGATCAGATACAGATCTAGATAGCTTTGATCTGATAAGAATTGAGCCAACCGAGATTACCAGATGCAGTTTTCAAATTTTTGTTAGAATGTCAAAAGGACACTCAACCTTGATTTGGACTTATGATAGTGACAGGGTTTCAGATTTGAATAACAACATCGCCATTCAGACTGACTAATCGGCTGGGAAATAACACCTATTAAATGAGGGCGGATCACTATAGAACTGCAGAACCATGCAAGATTACAACATCAAGTGAGGGTCTACAATCATTCTCAATATGAGATTACGAGGAGGTGCTGAAAGCTCTGGAACTAGCTTGCAAAGCAAAGGGTCTTTCAAAGAAGTAGTGAAGGGCAAAGGGAAAAACCTCACAGCTGGCATTGAACCCCTGGGGCAGTACATTGTAGATCAAATTTCGGAGAGCTCATCTATCTCCATCGATATACCAGAGGTAAATAATATATATTCAGATCCAAAAAAATGCAGTTATTTGTAGATTTAATGGCTTTTGGCCTAGAACTGATGTATTGTATCAATGGATCCATTCAGTCTGGACAAAAAATTGCCAAATCTACCTATACCCTAAGGGGCTTTTTATAGTATTTTTTAACACAGAAGAAGAAAAGGAAATAGTTCTCAACCAAGGGCCATGGTTCTGGGGCAGTGCTGGACTTTTTATTACCCCTTGGTTTCGTGATTTTGATGCCAATACCATGGTGGTATCAAGGATGCCAGTATGGGTTAGCCTGCATAACCTCCCTTTACATTTTTGGCATCAAAAGGCTTTAACAGCTATTGGAAATACCTTGGGGAGAATTTTAAAGATAGAAGCAGAGAGACATCTAAAAGGAATATTTACTTTTTTGAGAATATGTGTCGAGGTAGATCTCAGCCGAGGACTACCTGAAAGCATAATTTTGAATTTCAATAATACACAGTGGAGACAACCCTTGGACTATGAAAACATAGCTTTCAGATGCCGGAGATGTCAACAAATAGGCCATTTGTACAATGCGTGTCCAAGCCCCAACAAGAGCAAGCAACAACAAAGGAAGCCGAAAGGATGGCAAAATATAGATGATGCATTAAAGAAGGCAACTATAGCAAAGAAAGAAGAACATAATACAACAAAGGATAAATCTAACGAAAATAAGGAAAAACAGAATAATGAGGAAAAGGAACAAGAACTCGAGTTGGAAATAAGTGGTAATAAACGAATTCACAGTCCTGAAGGATCGGATTTAGATAACGAACATCCAATGAACATAGTGGAAAACCAGCTTTCCATTATTGACTCCACTCACAACATGGATGGTTGGAAAAAAGTGGAGAAGAAGAAGCGCAGGAAGGCTTAGGCTAGCTGGATTTTTGTTTTCTGCACTCCTGAAAACAGGAGCGACACTTTCATTTTTTCTTCTAGGCATGACTATATCCTGTGGGCTATATGATCTACTTTCATACAGCCAAATTGAATGCTTATGCATATGCTATGTAAGTTTTTATTTTAATAAAAAATTCGTTTTTTCTTTGGAAAAAAAAATAATAATTAAAGTGTTTGACTCGATCAAATTGGATGAAAATAAAATAATGAAATTAATAATTATCATTACAATTATAATTATAATTATAATTAATAATTAAACAAACTTAGATCCATCTTAACTTAAGAGCTACCAATCATTGAGAGGGATTAAATATCTTGAGACACATATCCCTTCTAAAATAAACAGAGAATTGATCCCCGTGGGCACTTTGTAGAATACAAAGTTAAGATTCCAAGGGTTGATAATTTTAATCCCTTGGATTTATTAATCTTGTGGGTTTATAATATATCTCTGTTGGTTCATTTTAATCCCTTTGACCAATCATTTTAATCATTTCTTCGGTTTATTGATATGTTGGTTTTATAATATTAATATCAATGGATTAATATTATAATCCCAATGGATTAATATACCCCACAAATTAATATTTAAACGTAGGACCAATATTATAAATCCTAAGATTAATATATCAAACCTAAGATATATATTACGGTCTCTAAGATTATAAAACCTGATATATTATTATACATATTAAGGATTAATATTATAAACCAAATAATATGAAGGTATTAATAAACCCAAGGGATCATGAATATAAATCGAAGGGATAACAAACCCAAAAGAACAATATTAAACCCTAAGATATATATTATAAACCTAAAGGAATATAAACCTTACGATTGATATTATAAACAAAAGTGATTAAAAATCTTAGTATTAATATTATGAACCGTATCATTATAATCCTTAGCATTATAAACCCTGAAATCAATATTATAAACCAAAATATTAAGCCATAATTTATTCAATGTGGCATTGAGACAATGAACAAATTGCAATGTAATGTATAAACAAATTAATATTATAAACTTTTACAACTAATAAACCCAATAAATTAGTATTATAAACCCAAGGGACTACTACTATAAACCTAAGGGATTATTAATATTATAAACCCACCTAATTAATATTGTAAATGAGAGGGACTAAGAAACCCGAGGGATTAACATTATAAACCTACATGTTTAATAATCTGAAAGGATCAATCAACATAAGGGAATAATATTATAAACCCAACGAATTATTAAAATCAAGAGATTAATAACATGAAGCGATTATAAACCCAAAGGATTAATATTAAACCCTAGGAATATAAACCTTAAGATTAATATTACAAACCCAAGTAACTAACAATATAATATACTCAATGGATTCATATATCCAAGGGATCAAAATCTTTAGGGCTAATATTATAAAGCTTACATTTATAAATGTTAATGTTATGAACCTCAAACCCAATACTATAAATGAGAATATTAAACCCTAATTTATTCAATGTCACAATACGACATTTAATAAATTGCAATGTAATGTACCATTTTGAAAATGATTGTCACGCTACTTATCTCATTGCCACGATGCTTGTCATAGTACGACATTGAATAAATTGCAATATAATGTACCATTTTGAAAATGATTGTCACACTCCTTATTGCATTGCCACGATGCTTGTCATAGTACAACATTGGATAGATTTTCATACCATTCGAACGTCCCCTAATATTAAACAAAATATTATAAACCATATAATAAATATTATAAACCATAGGATTAATATTATAAATGCTAAGATTAATATTGTAAATCTGTTCATTAATATTATAAACCCTAATATTGAAACCCAATATTAAACCATAATATTAAACCCAATATTATAAACCAAAATATTAAAAACATTAACACTGAATGCAATATTATAGATCCAATATTAAAAACACCAATATTATGAACCCCAAATTAAGAACAAAATTAATGAACCTAGAAGATTATAATATTAGTTCCTTGATTTGACCATGGTTGGCCATGGTCGACCATGGTTAACGATGCTTTCCATTGATACACCATGGTTGGCCATATGTTATCGCAGTTCATCACACTTAACCATGGATGATCATGGTTGAAAATTCAGCCACATATATCATGATTATAGTTGATCATGATTGACATAATTCAACCATGGTTAATCATGGTTAACCATTGTTGACCATGGTTGACCATTCTTCATCACGGTTGACCATTGTTGATCATGGTTAACTTTGTTGGTGATGGTTGATTTTCGTTGACAATGGATAAACATGGTTGAAAATAGAGACATTAACCATGATTGACCATATTCAACCATGGTTGATCATGGATGACCGTGGAGACATTGATTGACCATTATGACCATGGTTAGCCATGGTTGATCATGGTTGAACATAATTTACCATGGTTAACGGTGGTTGGAATTGATTCACTGTGGTTGATCATGTTTGAAAAAATTTAACAAGAGACTTGACCATGGTCAATCATGGTTGACGAAATTCCACCATGGTTGTTCATGGATGACCATCATTAACCATATTCAACCATGGTTGACCATAGTTGACCATGGTTGATCATGGTTGACCATTGTTGATCATAGTTGATTCGACCACAACTAATTATGGTTGAACATGGTTGACCATGGTTCATAATGTTTACCACATTGGTTCACCCATCGGTGTATATCAACCAAATTAGAAATGTTTGACTCTTAAAATGCTTCACCATGTTGGCCACAACTATGACATTATTGATCATGGTTTACTGTTAACCATATTATAAACACTAGGATTAATATTAAACCATATGATTACTATATGAAACCTAAGATTAATGTTTTAAACCCTAATCTTAATATTATAAGCCCTAATATATTATTATACATATTTGGAATTAATATTATAAACCAAATGGATTGTTGATATTACAAACCCAAGGCATTACTAAACCCAAGGGACTAATAATATTATAAAGTCAATGGATTAATAAGCCCAACACATTAGCCATGGTTAAGAATTCTTGACATTGATTGACCATGGTTGACCATGTTTAACAATAATCTACCGTAGCTGATCGCAAGGGTCAAAACATATGCATACTTTGAAGTGACAGACATTTTGGGAGACAAAGAACCCTATCTTGCATTACTTGGGATAAATTGGGCCTTCGAGAGCTATGTTGTAATTGATATTAAAAGGGATACAATGACCTTTGAAGTGGATGGGGTCCAATTGATTCAACGCCTAGATCCATATCATGGTCCCATATTTCTAGATCCAGTGGATGAAAATGAAGAGTCTAATCTTCTAGACGAAATATATTGGCTCACCGCACGAAAGAAGGAGGATTGTATCAACCCCACAGCTAATGGATCTATTAGCTGGAGAGGTTTTCAGAGAAAATAGGCCATTTCAAATGCTTAGTGGGATAACTAGCAACATGGAGGTCATGAGATACACAGGAGGAGATGTGCAATTATTCATTGTGCCCATTGGATTCATACAGAGATATGAAATTTTCCTACTTTCAATGGTATGAGATTTGTTGCTGCTTTTGTTGATGAAATTGATTTGAAAGTGGAAGAAACACACAATATCCCCTTAATGGATGTTTCCCTTCAAGCAACACCAACAAGGTGGTGGGGAGGTCATCATAGCCAGGTTCGAGAATGGCAATTTCTCAAGGCTGCTTTATTGTGTATCTTTGGTGGACCAAGGGATTATTCCATTAGTGTTCCTATGTACGAGGGACACATAGATCTACATAAACACATTCAAATATATAGAGGTAAATGGATTAACGAAGGAATTTTTGAAGCTATGTGGGTGCATCAATTCATTCATACCTTAGGGACTTTTCCCCATGCTCGGTATGTAAGGGAGGAAAGGAGGGGACAAACAATTGCATGGGAACCAATATTACCCCACTTTTCTAGTGATTTCACTTTTTGAGGTTAAGATGCGGAGATTGAAAGAGCTCTCAAAGCAATCAAGATTATTTTTTTCCTTGCAAGAATGTTTGCATAGGATTAAATTGGCCAAGAGATTCCTGAGCCTAAATACGAAGGAGGGTTCCATGAGGTGATGGCTTATGGGAAGGCATATAAGGACTCTGATGGAGATGACTTGGAGGAATTGAGGCACTTGGCCTTTGCGGAGTTGAATGGGGAGAGAAATATAAAATATGGACTTGTCATAAAAGCTTTTCATGAAGTTGCATAATAAAAACATTATCAGTGAGGAGAAACATAGGCTATATTTTGTTGGTTATTACTAGGACGAGTAGACTATAAGAGAGTTCTTTCACTTCCTAAAGGAATATGAAGATCTATTTCCTCTATCAGTTTTGAAGCTCAAGGGGATTAAAGGAGATGAAAGAAATAAAATTTATGCTGAAGGCAGATGAAATATCGTAAAACATCAATCATACATGATTATCCCGAGAGTAAATTAGAAGGTTAAGAGAAAAACAACAAGAGGCTAGAAACTGACCTCATTTTTTCTATTGATGAAATTGAGTGGGTCAACCCTTTTATCATTCAGGGTAAGAAGGATTTAGATGACATTTGGGTTTGTGTAGACTATTAAAGGCTTAACAATATATGCATGGATGACCCATTCCCTAATTTGTCCGGCAATGAGGTCTTAGACAATGTTCCTAGCAATAAAGAATATTCCTTTACATATGGATTTTCTGGTTACCACCAAGTCCATATTGTAGATAAAGATAAGAATGAAAACACTTTCATGATGGAATGGGGTCCATATGCCTATAATCTTATGTCATTTAGCTTGAAGAATTCTCCCATTATGTTTTCAAGGATTGTGATTGCTGCATGTTGCGGCTATATTCATAAGTTTCTTGAAGTATTTATGGATGATTGGATGGTGTAAAACTTGGTGAAGAAACATTCTAGTATGCCACGGGTGGTGTTTGATCATTATTAGAGATTAGATATCTCCCAAAACTTGAAGAAGTGTATTTTTTCTATCCCTTTTGAAATGTTGCTTAAACATATAGTTTGTAAGGAAGGAGTTTGTGTAGATCCTACTAAGGTTGTAATGATATTCAATATGCCACCACCAATGGGTGTTAAATATCTAATATCAACTCTGGGACATACGAGATACTACCATAGGTTTATTCATAACTACACCATGACCACTTTCCCTCTAGAAAATTTATGGAAGAATGTTAAGTGATTTGTGTTAGATACTCAGCATGACATCATATTTGATACTCTAAAGAAGAAACTTTCCACTGGTTCTAGTCTATCCCAACTAGAACAACGAAATCCATATGCATGTAGATATCTTGGGGATTTCCTTAGGGGGAATTCTAGCTCAATCGGGGAGTGAAATCTAGATCATCCTATCTACCTTTCCAACAGGAACTTCTCTACAATATATATATATAATATATATATATATATATATATATATATATATATATATATATTCAATATTATAAAGCGACGATCTTGCAATGGTATATTCATTTTGGAAGTTTAGGCACTATATCCTTGGAGGACTATTCAAATTCTTTAATGATCATTATGCATCGAGTTATTTGGTCAATAGTTCTAGTATGGAAGGGAAAATATGCAGACGGATTCTGATATTTTAGGAGTTTAGATTTGAAGTCATCATGAAGACAGGTCGGAAGAACAATGGAACTGGCCAACTTTCCCAGCTAGAGTTTGGACAAGCGTAAGGGCCAGTGGATGGCCAAATACATAATGTAAACTTATTTCAAGTTGACATCAATCCTGATTATCTTCAACACACCGCTTTATTCCTTGCTACTAGAAAAGTTCCCAATGATTAAATCACAACCAAGAGGAGGCATATACTGGTTCAAGATACATATTATCAACTTATCAAATGGTATTTGTACAAAATACGGCTAGATTAGATCTTGCAGCACTTTGTTTTAGGCCATGAGAAGGAGGAGGTGCTTTGGGAGTGCCATTATGGAGTTGTGGGAGGCCATGTCGCGAGGAAAGCTACCGCGAGCAAAGTATTTCCAATAGGGTTATGTTGGCGGGTCCTATTAATGGATTTGAAAGAGTATGCCAAGAGGTGTGAAATTTTCCAACGAGTCGGTAAGGCATCATGGTGGGACGAGTTTCCACTCCACCTCATTCGAGCACTCCAAGCTTTTAAAAAATGGGCTATTGATTTTTTCCTTTCTATGCATAACATATTTCTCACTCAATTGTTGATCTCTGAAAGGGGGTTGTAGTTAGGACTATGATCGAGTCAGTTAAGTCAATTTTTTAGTTCTGGAATGAATGTACTTACATCTGGTTTATTAGTAAACTTTGTTGCAACCCCCTGCAACTATGTGTGATTTCGGAGAAGCATGTGTCATTGGTTTAGTATTTAAAAATACATAATAGTTTACATAGACTTTTTGAATTATGATTTGAATATTTCCTGTAATACTCTTCACAGATTTCAGTTGTTCACTTTGTGGTCTCATCATCAATCCTCTACAATTGGTCATGATTATCAACCACCTTTTGAGTCTTTTACATCATCCACCTTAAGCCTCTGTCATAGTCACCATTATTTTCATGATTCATATCGATTATGGGAAGTTTCCATCCTTATTAGTTAAACGGTCTAATTGTAGACATCGTGTCAAGCCCTTTTATAGTTTGCATGGCTATTGTGAAATTCTCATTTAAAAATGTCAGCGAGTCAAATTGGCCACCATCGCATTCGTGTCAAGCTCATTTGGTTCTCAATCTAAATCTCGACCTTTAGTTCATCATGTTTATAGTCATCGAATCACAACCATGACCTGCATCTCTAAGTCTGTTATTCCAGTGATATGATCGCATTATTAAGATGGAGGATATCTTAGACAAGACTTATGAAAAAGCCTCATTGGTAGAAAACAACTTGTTTGATTCATTCCACTTTCCTTCTTTTAAGCATGAATTCTTCATAGAGCCTTCAACGAAACAAGATGGAAGCAATTCTTCTCACGTCAAAAGAAAATTTTGAGCACTACAATACTATTTCTTAATTAATATGTGGAACTTACGTGTTTTTGATACCTCTGGAGCAACAATTAGGTGTACCAAATTTTTTATCAGCTGGTTGCATGCAGGGTCTCTAGGGCTAGACTGGGAATACCTAATACACATCAATGACATTCAGAAATTGATAATATTGTTTTCTTCTGATGCAGATTTCTCATCTGCATTTCAGAATACATCGAAACAGGGTAAGCATACTGAAGACAACAATTTTTACACTAAGTATGTTACTCAACAGAGTGGTAGGGGGTTGTTATCAACATGATTAATATGCCCTCAATAAAATTTGCATATCATGTGATAGCGGGTAAGATCATACAGCATTACACTAAACGTGAGTGAACATTAGATACAGTCTTTGCTGTTGAGGCTTGCGATCGAGGAGAGTAGATGACTTGTTGCAACTACTATTGAATGAGATATTCGAGGCCTATGAACACGTCTGTAAGAGGGATACCTATTTAATTCACGGCTACCTTGTCACAGATATAGCCATGATGGGATCATGCACCCCTGAGGGATGACAACTAGATCTAATGTCTATTTATCAACCCTTCACACTTTCGTACCTCCTATGGAGACTATCTGATGACCCCAAAAACAAAGAGATTAATGAGAAGGCTTCGTCAGCCAGTATTCCAAAATTATAAGTATCACGCAACAAATCTCACAGATACCGTGACCACTCATGGATGCATACTCAACCATTATCTAGTTAAGCATTCATTATGGCACCACCTACATTAGGCCCAAAGTTGTCAATGCAAATAATCTTCAAATGAAGTTGCTGCCCTTCTACCTTTTTAAATAGGAATTCCATAATGAAGCTCATTCGTGGCTTGGTATGAGCTGCTGCATATGGGATAAGAAGCTTATGTATTCATTCAAAGCAATGTTTTCGTGCTCACTATTAAGGGAAAGTCTATCCTTGTTAAAGAAACACTTAACTTAGGAAGTCCTCAATCTGGTATTGCAACAATTTAGGAAACTAAGATAGCTCACCACCGAAGCAGAGAAAAAATTTTATGCTATCATGGGGGCATATTCGGAGCACCCCAATGTTGAAATTAACATAAGGTTTCTCACTCCGACTATGATTTTGATGGATTCATGGAGGACTATGATACACAATTGTTCTTAGTTCAAAGTTGAAGTCCTATGGTCAGCTCCTAAGTTAGGTCATTCATTTGAAGGTACATTTGTGGCAAAGAGAGCCAGAGTAGTAAGGGGCACAAAAAAAACAGCCAACAATAGAGGCACCAAAGAAGGATCTACTCAAGGACCATCGAATAGATTGTGGTTGGGGCTTGTTGGGCCCTTCATTTCTAGGAATCAAAATTTAACAAAGTTATGACTGGATATGACCGAAAAGAAATTGTGTAGAAGACCACAGGGAAAAAGGAAAAGAGTAATTTAACAAAGGAAAAGTGCGGGGAACATGAAGAAAAGGGTAGTCGAGGAAGACTTCACATAGGCTGCCAAAGGAAGAGAGATGCACGAAGCAAGCTGATCAAGATTTAAACGAGAACACAAAAAATTACAGAGATAACCATAAACACAAAGATGTAGTGGAAATAATACTTCATTTCATTAATGTAAAATATTGAAATATGCTTATAAATAAAAATGGAAATAAACGAGCTAGGGCAATGGTAGCTTATCCCTCAGAAGGGATGTCGCTACATGCCTCTAAACTGTGTTACAATGAGGCTTGAAGGCCTATTTATTGTTGAGAAACAATGGAAAACCCTTTACATCCAAAAACCCAACCCTAGAAGATGAAATGCCAAATTGTGGGCCCCGTTTTGGGTAAGTTGGTACATCAACTTCCTAGGTCATAACTTTGGCACCTGATCTTCGTTTGACATCTATAATAGCTCATTAAAAATATCTATCTGAGCACTACAACTTTGAGAAGAGCAATATCAGTCCATGGACTACTCCATAGACCGATGTTGCTCCTAGATTTCCGAAAAAATGTCGTTTAGGGCCTCAAAATAGCTCCGGAAGTTCAGGACCCGAAAAAACTGCTAAAAATAGTAAATTGTGCTACAATTATGGAAACTGAAAAACTGAAAGAGACAGTTGTGGGGGTCCAAGTGGGATAGGTGGGTGGCCGAAAACATCCACCTAGATCATTCCTCCCCTCTTAGGAAGCAATGGTCCCCATTACGTTGAGTTCCTCCATCTGCTAAACTTGTTCCGTGGCGAGTTGTTTTGCAATATCGGATGTGTCTAGTAATGGCGGGAAACATGGTCAAGGGTGGCACACATTGAACACTTGGTGTAGGTGAAGGAATGGGGGAATGATGTGCTCCAAAGAATTATTTCCCATAGCCTTGGTAATGGTGTAAGGACCATGTTGGTGTGGTCAGATCTTCTGATGGGCTCTTGTAAGGCATTCTTTCTATAGATGCAACCATACTTTGTTGCCCACTTGAAGCTTGTGTGGTACCCTTGTGGGTGAAGAGAAGTTGTTCCTGCGTTCTTTCGCAATTGTATCCCTCTGTTGTTACTACTCCGTGGAGGAACCCTTCGCAGGGTTCATGGATGTCATGATGATCTTTCCCTTACTTTGGGAGCGAACCAGACAGAAAATGCATTTCCTAGTCTAGGAGATGAGCTTGCTGCCTTTCTTAGCAGTGATCAAAGAGGGGGAAGTAGGTGGGGCTACCTCCAGTATCTTCTATAATGAATTACATAAAGAAATAATGACAGCAAGAGGCCTTGACTTATACACAACATGTCGCCTCCACAAGTATGGTTGGCATAATAATACATTGCAAACATTCAGGGGTGTAACATCAAACAATACCTTGTCTGCGAAGGGTTTGATGTTGTAGGGAAGGCGACACTTTTGGTGAAATTGAAGATCTTGTCCACGGTGAAGCCACCCAATAATGTATGTTTGTAGAAGTGGTGTAGTTGGTAGGCCCAACCACTTCATGACCTCTGCTGAAATGGGGTTCTTTTGGCTACCACTGTCAATAATGAATTGCAGGGGTGAACCCTTCACCCACATCTGTGAGTGAAAAAGATGCTCCCCATCCTCTGGATCTTCAGGCTCATTCTTCTAGACCTTGGCGGTGGCAACAGTGGCACTAGAGTCTGTATCAATGATCTACTTCCCTTTGCCATTCCCCTTGTCAGGTTCTGACTCAAGATTGGAACATGCATTTGATTCGGAAGCCTTTAGTTCAGCCACCAGCGAATGCTTGGTCCAACACTCACTTGTGTTGTGAGTTGGGCTCTTATTGAACTCACACCACTTTCATGTGTCCTTCTTCGACTTCGTGGTGTTGTTCTTGTCTTTCAGCTTTGACGAGTTGTCTTGGGTCACCCCACCTTGGCTTTGTCCTTTTGTCTTTGGATTCGCGGATCCAAAGTCTCCATTCTTCTGTTTGAACTTCTGCTAGATTTTGATAGTGTATTGGTATGTTGTACCTAGCGAGGAAATGTTCAGGAACTCCATCTCTTCCTAGATGTACCTGTGTAGGCAACCACAGTATTTAGGTGCCAAATGCAACTTAGATTCCTGGATACCCAACTTTGTACAAGGGGTATGAAAATTTTTTGTGAAATCCAGCACATCCTGGTCCCTTCCCTATCACAACATGGTCCACTTTATGTATTTGTCCTCATAGCTTTTTACATGGTAATATTGCTCCTTAATGTTATCCTAGAATGAAGTCCAAGTTGGTGCGGATGAAAATAGTGAGCCCGTACTTTCATCCCTCCGTTCGCAGTAGGTTCCCACGAGTCCTTGATGTGGGGGGCTACTTTGAGAAGAGAGAAAATAATCTTTTCCCGACTTGAAAATTCATGAACAGGAAAATAACCCTCTAGTAGATTTAACCATTTATCTACAGCATATGTGTCTATTTGACCCTTAAAGATGGGGATTTCAAAATTAACTTGTACCTTAAAGGGTGTGGTGTTTCCAGAGTAGCTGTTGGAAGTCGATGCGTCACATCTGGGTATCTGCTCAAGGATCTTGGCAAAGTTGTCCATGATCGCGTTCCTTTATCTCCTACCCCCTCCTCTTTCTTTTCATCTGCCATGGGAGGCTGTCAATATTTGTGAGGCTGGTCTTGCAAAGGTTCAGCTAGCTCAAGCCCTAACTCCTTATATCCCGACCTCATTGGGGACATGCAAAGAAAAACAAAGAAAAAGTATACTGCCCTGATACCACTGATCTAGATTTAAACAAGAACACAACAAATTACAGAGATAACCATAAACATAGAGATGCAGTGGAAATAATACTTCATTTCATTAATCTAAAATACTGAAATATGCTTACAAATAGAAATTCAAATAAACTCCCTAGGGTGATGGTAGCTTATCTCTGAGAACAGATGTGGCAGATACATGCCTCTAAACTATGTTACAATGAGGGTCAAACGACTATTTATTGTTGATAAACAATGGAAAACCGTTAACATCCCAAAACCTAACCCAAGAAGATTAAACGCCAAATTAAGGGCCCCATTTTGGGTAAGTTCGCACATCAACTTCCCCAGGTCATAACTTTGGCAACTGATCTTCGTTTGATGCGTACAAGAGCTCGTTAGAAAAATCTATTTGAGCACTACAACTTTGGGAAGAGAAACATCAATCCATTAGCTAATGTTGCTCCTATATTTCCCAAAAAACATCGTTTAGGGCCTCAAAACAACTCCGAAAGTTCACGACCCAAAAAACGGCTAAAAATAGTAAATTGTGCTATAATTATGGAAACTGAAAAACTGAAACAGATAGTTGTGGGGGTCAAAGTGGGATAGGTGGGTGGCCACCAACATCCACCTGGATCACAAGAAATTGAAGTTAAGACTACATGGGCTGTTGAAGAAGACTGGAGGTGACATCCAAAGTGGTAATAGGCTCACGAGGTGAGAGAGATTGTAGAAGGACATCTTGAATAAGATTAAGTGAAAGAAGAAAGAGGAGGATGATGACATGTTTTTTTTGTACTGAGAGAGACCCCTAACTATTAATTGGTCTCTCTGTGAATTATCTTTTTTAATGTAATCCTTGGAGACTGTTGTGCTAGCGGTAATGGTTGTAATATTGGAAAGTGATGATGCTTCTATCTATTAATAAAAGGGGGAGTTGAGGGAGTTTTTTGTCTTTATGTAAGGTAATGAAATCAGTTTCCATTTTAAACTTTTCTTTTGGTATAATCATCCACATTATCGGTCCTTTCTATTTGCATTGTGAATTTGTTCTTTATGCATGATGTTTGCTTGTAGTGGAGATGGTTGTTAGGAAGTCATGAACCAAAACGTCCATTGTGTTTCTCCTTGATTCCATTCATTGATCCCTTACCTTTTTTGTGTTGGCATTCCTTTAGCATGACTCCCCACTTCTTCTAAGAGAGGTGAAAGATTGGTGTGATGCTAAACTACAACAGACCATTTTTTTGGTGCCATATGTCCAAACCTAGGTTTTTACCTATTACAATTTTCAGGAAGCAAGTGGCTGGAGAAATTGGGAGCGATGACTTCCCTCATGTGGTGGCCTAAGAAAGTATTGTAGGTTGGGACTTGCATAGTTGAGTAAGTGGTGGTTTTCATCAGGTAGTGGCCTAAGTGAGTGGTTGCTCGCATACATTGAAAATCTAGGCTTGCACATTGGTGGTTTCTAGTGAATGATTTAAGAAGAATATTTTAATAATAGGAAGAAGAATGAAAAAAATTGTACATTATTTTTTTTTATCTTAGAAAGGATTTCACCTAACATTTGGTGTTGACATGTTTCTTTTGTGTTTATACGCTCTAATGTTTTATATGCTTCTCATGAGGTGTGCATAATATGTGTGTGTGTGTGTGTGTGTGTGATACATGTTAATTAGTTCACGATTAGTTAATGTGAAAGAAAATGCAAAAGTTGGTAACAGTTGATCAACAATACAATATTAATTCACTGCCCCTCCCACCCTCCTTTTAGTACTCTCAATCTCCCAAAAAAATTTGGAGCACAAACAATCTTGGAGCATCTCGATTGTCAAAATTTCATATGTCAAAATTGTTGTTCCAACAAAAGTTTCTTGAATTTACAAAAAATTCAATTGAAAAATATGCCAAAAAGACTCCATAACATAGAATAATTAGACTACTAGATGGGGATGCAGTGTACACCATTTTCAATAGATATGAAGAGGATTTCAACAAGGTATGAATGAAAGAATCGTTCCAATTCACAAAATTCTTAGAGACTCCATCCAATTGGTTTCTAAAATTTCTTAAATATTCCTCCGCCTTTTCAAGTTCATGTTTGATTTCATCTACATGGACTTCAATCCTCATATTTATCTTCTCCTCTTCATTGTCATCATCATGATTCCCATTCTCATAAAGTAATAGCATTGTTTAGAACCATTGTTTCTTCTAGCCTCTTTTGTATCTTTGTCATAGAAATGATGTCAAAAGATTTCATAAAGTTAACAAAACAATAGAATAGATCATTTTAACTATTGTGACATTCCCTTGCAATGATCCTAAGAGTAACAAGATGGTGGATAGTTGAATGGTCATGGTAATTTAGATTTATTTCTCAACCATATTAATTCCCAATATAACTCCATCAAATTCATGATGGAAATTGATGTAGATGGATGAATTCCTTTTCTTGATATTTTGTTCCTTAGAATGAACAATGGTTATGTTTCTCACCAATGTTTTAAAAAAAAACACACACAGATCAATATCTTCAGGCCAATTCTCATCATTTTCTGGCACAAAAATCGGTAGTTCTCAACACCCTTGCCTCCCGTGCTCTAAGAATTTTTTTATGAGAATCACTTAGAAGAGGAAAAATCTCATCTTCTAAAAGATTTTGAGAATAATGGCTATAGCAAGCATCAGGTCCTCAAATATTTTCAAAGAGCCAGTAAAGAACCAAACGTTAAACCTTACCATGATGATGGAATCTCCATTGTTGAAATTCCATTTATCGAGGGGACTGCCAATAAGATTTCTCATTTTGTCAGAAAGAAGAAAGTTTTTACTACTTTCAAACCCTTTAATACCATTATAAATTCCCTTAGATATGTTAAAGACCGTGTAAACCCTAAAGGCATGAAAGGAATTTACTTAATCCCTTGTTCCTATGGGATTCCCTGCATTGAATAAATTGGTTGCTCTATGAACCAAGAATCCAAGAACATGTGACAGATTTTAAGCATAATTGTTCTCGTTCCTCGGCTTTAGCTGAAAATGCGGTGAAATCCAAACAACACATTTGTATTAAGGATTCTCGAGTCATCACTAGGGTTGATGATTTCCATCATAGGAAGCTTAGAGAGGTCATTGAAATTGAAAAGCACAAGATTAATCTTAATAGGGATGATGGCTGGAATTTAAGTAGGAGTTGGATCCCTGCCCTCTCTTCATATTTTCCTTTAATTATTTATTTATTTATACATATATTATTTTTAGACTTTCGTATTAAAATATGCTCCAATATTTTAATATAATAACATTTAAAACTAATTGTTGAATAATATTAATCTTGTTTTAAAAACTACTCGATAATATATATATATATATATATATATATATATATATATATATATATATATATATATATATATATATATATATATATGGATAGTTAGATAGATATAACTTATTTTTAATTAAGAATAACATTAACAAATCTTATTTTATTATTATTAATTTAATTGAATTCAATATTATTTTAATAAAAAATAAAAAATAAAAATATGATGACGATGACAACAACTAAATTTAAAAACCAAATTTTAAGAGCTAATTCCTAATGGCTAACTCTAGAACCATATGCATTTTTGCTATTTAAACATTTGGATCCATTTATTTTTTCACCTTTGTCCTCATAATGAACCACATTAGATGGTTCAAAATGTTGACCAACAACTTATGATATGATTAATGTGAAAAGACATTATCAAAATATGAATGGTATCTCCTAAACCCAATTGGGCTTCTATTTCTTTGTCCATGGTTTTCAACCAATGGCTAATCATCATTTCTAAAATATTCTTTTACAACCTGGTTAAAATGTGGCTAATCTTGTTGGTCATGTAGTTAGAGGGAATGTATTTATCACCAATTTTAAGGATAGGTACAATTATACTTTGTGTCTCAGGATTAGGGTAGCCTTGATTTACTAGCGAATTAAAGGGCTTGTGTATGTGGGGGATGAAAATAGGTCCTCCCATTTTAAATTTTTTAGCTTTTTATCTTTAGCTTTCTCTTTAGTGAGTTGTGAAACCATCATCTATAAGGGAATTCGAAATGATTTCTGTTATGTTTGGGGAATCATAATAGTTTTTAAGGTATATATTCCAATTCTGGAAAGGAATTAATTATTTTTCTAGATTTACAAATTATAAGTTGCCTCCAAAGCTTTCTAGTGCCAAAATTAGAAAGGTGTAATACTTGCCCCTAGTTTCTATTTGTATAATATCTCTTGTTGCTTTTAATAAGAATTTTATATGTATTTATATTATAAGTTTAAAAGTTTAGTTAGGAGCATAGTAATTGCTTTTCTAACAATTTTGCAAGCATTATCATACCAAGGATTTGTATTTCTATTATTCTTTTTATATGACACTAATAGAGGGTTTGGATGTTATCCCTATAAGTTAAGAGGTGTAAATCTTTACTTAAATCTTTTAAAAGGAGATCTATTTTAATTCTGTCAAAAAATAGGTGCCTTTGACTGTCACAATTATCTTATATGTAACTGATGTGTATAATATACCTATTACATTATAAAAAATTTAAATAATAATTAACTCATATTTGTAACTATAATATTTGAAAATTTGTATTTCAATTTAATTGATAAATATATATAAAAACTTAACAATTGCTATATATATAGTTAATAATTAATATAAATTTATTGGTATAAAAAACCCAAATTTTTTAAAATACAATTTCTCTTCCAATAAAAAAAACTTAAAAATATTAAATTTGATAAATTAAAAATTAAAATACATTTAATTTTAATTAAAAAAAAAACAAAACTCAACGTGAATTAATATAAATTATATTCTCTGTTTATTTAATAATATTTTTTTTATAATAAATACTGTGACTCTTCTACTAAGATCTACATTCATTTATCGGGAGAGCCAGATTGTTTATAAATACATTTTTCTTCGTCAAAGTAAGAATATCTAGATGTATTTGACAGTGAAAAACTCGAATTAAAAAAAAAAAAAAATACATGGTTTTATATTTTTCGTGGGCTCAGTCGGAGACAGCCCAATTTAAGTTGCTTCACAAACTTATTAGCTGTAATGTACTACTTCCCGGTTGTTTATCATGTTCTTAATACACTTGATCCAAGACTCACAAACCATGTTAAAATAATATATTTTTTTATTTTTTTATTAAAGAATTTATAATAATTCATGAACCTTGCTATTGACCAAAGATTCATGAGCCATCTTAAAATATTATAAATTATATTTTCGTACCTTCTTTATTTATTTCATAAACGAGTTTATAAAATATATAATAAGACTTTTGCTGAGTTTACTGATTTATCATCGATACATTTTCTACATATAAAAAAAATAGATTCTTTTTCAAAAAAAATTATAAATGCATTTCTCTTCGTAAAAGTAAAAACATCTAGATTTCTTTGACCAGACATTAAAAGTAAAAACATCTAGATTTTTTTGACTATGACAAATTCTGATTTATTTGATAAAAATTATCATTTATTGGTTGAAAGGCATCGGCCAAAAAATCTTTTCATATGATTTCTAATGAAAAACTTTATTTAATTCATTACAAATCACAAAAACTTGAATAAAAAACCATCATATATTTTTATTTTAACGTCACTGACTTGGATACTGCTTCACAAAGTTATTAGCACTAATATTCCACTTAAGAGCTGTTTATCATGTTCTTGTTACACCTTTTGACATGATAATTCAAATAAAATAAAAACTTCTTGTGATGATCTTTAACATTTACCAGAAAAGCCATTAATTATAATTGCTTGTCTCTTTAAAAGGTTAATGTTTTCCACTTGTTCATTCAGTCTAGGGAATGATATTGGTGAGATGTCATGCAAACACACACACAGTTTGTATACATAAAGCTCGACTTCCATTGATTTAGCCGAGAGACCAGCAAATAGCTTCTCCTTCCATTTCCAAAGGCAGGACTAGTTCCAATTTCCAGCTCTACTTTTATATAGAATTTTCTACAAATTCCAATTTCCAATTGTACGCTCATTCATATATGCCACTTCAGGTCAACATCGTTTTGTTATAAACGAGATAAACTTTGTCTCTTTAAATTAGTGCAGCTTGTGATTCAGATTGTTCAGCCCTCTGAAATCTTGAGTTGAACCAGAGGTAGAGATAAAGTTGGGTCTGTAATTCCATATATTAGAGTCTTACACATATCAAAGGATGCCGATATCATCAGAACTGGAACTTTTCGAGTCGGCCTTGGAAGAAAGATTGAAGCAATTGAAGCCACAGGAGGAGGACTGTCAGTGCATAAATTATCTGGCATGGTTGTCGCGAGCAATTGAAACCCTCTCTGCAACATACGCGGATCTGTTTGTTCTTGTTCCTGCAAATACACTGGAATGGGATGATGAATGGACGGATGACTACACGATTTTTACACTCGAAGTTCTCCATTTTTGCGTTGCAGTGAACGCCCAAATCGGAAAGCTTCAAGGAACACAGCTTTTGCTCCGTTATGCTCTGTACCTGCTGGACTTCTCTGCTGGCGTCCCATCGTCTGACAGAATTCTGCGAGCCAAGGATAATCTGCGAGATGCAAGTTTCAATTACCTGAAACACAATGCGGCAATTGGAATTTTCAGTACCAAGTTAGAGGCTCTGATTAAAACACTGGAGGGTGAGGAGAAGGTAAAATATTTGACCTCGTCATCACCTGATGTGCTTATGCAGAGGGCTTTATATGGAGTCAAGGCAATAACTATATTAGTTTGTGGTTCCTTGGCATGGATTCTATTGATGTGCTCCTCTTTTTCTGAATCTGAATCTTCTCGCCGGTTAATAAATTCGACCGTAAAGTTGCGTGTTCAGCCTGAGTTCTTGTGGTCTGCTTCTTTCCTGGACCTGCAAAAGGGGATAATTTCTCAACAAGCGCAGAGCGATGAACGTCGGTCGGATGGATTGGAAAGCTTACGGGCAGCAGCTGCAGATCTGAGCTCACTCATCCAGACAATGCCATTACTTTCGGAGAATGGGGATTGTGAGGAGGAGCAGATAAAGATGAGAATGGCAGTCCCTGTGGATGAATTGAAACATAGACTTGAAAGGGTGGACAAAGATTTAAGAAATTTGAGAAACCAGGTGGATGGCTTCTTCAAGAATTTGGTAATTGGGAACAATGCTTTCATTCAGACCAGCTCATGCTCATAACCATCGCACATTCTGTGTGCTTGTATTTACAATGTACGCTGCATTGCAATTGCGTTCCCGTTGCATTTTAGTTTATGGTGAAATCAGCTATATTCCTTTTATGGGCCAGATGTTAGTTTGATGTACAGTTCGTGCAAAGAAATTGTTGCAGTACTCTCTATCACTTATGACTTCAGGAGCAGCAGGGCTGACCTGTTTACAGGCATTTTTATGATTTTTTTTTATTTTGTCAGCTGAATAAATTGAATTGAACTTCAATATGAAATTATTGAAATTTCCCAAAATTTACAATAACATTATAAATTGAAAATGTAGTACTACATTAATCTTACATTATTTTTTAACTCCTTAAATTAACCAATTTAAATTTATTCCTTTATTTACGAGCAAACAGATAAAATCCCTGCGCCGCCCTTTGGACTTTTAGGTTTGGATAAATAAATAATTTCACTGTGAAAACGAGTCAAGAATGTCGGGAACAAATAGATATATTAGCAATTTTCTCTGAAGGTGTACTCAAGGAACAAGAAGTGTACTCAAGGAATAAGAAGGAATAATGTCTATAATGTTTAATATAACTCATAAATAGATATGTTGGCAATTGTTTTTAAAGATCTACTGAAGGAACAAGAAGGAATAATGTTTATAATGCTTAATATAATTTATGGGAAAAGTTTAAAGAGCTAGATAAAAGATTGAATTTATAGTAAGCTGTTGCCTTCTTGCCTCACACTAAGGTTGTGGCGGTGCGACTATGTCATAAGGGCTCCAATATCCAACATCTATATTAGATCTTGTAGAACAAAATTGTGATTTTTTATTATTTAAAATGTATTTTTAAACTTTCTTAACACTTAAATTTTACAAATTGTATAAATTGAACTTTTAATTTTAAAGCATATCTACTAATTTCACAATTTTTTTTTAAATTATGGTTTGTAAACTCCAAAAATTTGAATAATTAAACCATTGTTTCTTTTAATAGCCATTGTTTCTTTTAATAGCCATGAGTGTTTGTGCACAAGGATGCTTCTTTAAACGAGAACACATGTCCATGATAAATAAAGTAAGATGTAGTTGTTTTTTTTTACATTTAACTATATGTCAAAGGCCAATCAACATTCTTTCTACAAATAACAACACATGCCCATGTTACAATTATTTGTCATTAAATGAATTTGTCTATTTATCTTGATATATGAATTTTCCAATTAAATGAAGATAAATTTAAAATAAATTTACCTCACCTCTAATTCAAAACAAAGGTGCAATGTGCTAATGGGCACGGTAAGCCCATGATGATAGTTGCATTTCACTAGGCATGCAAATATGCACTATAAATTACCCATTGTAAAGTGAGTGATTTTCTGTAGTAAGTTAGATGTAATCGAAATATAGCTATGTTTAAAAAAAAAGGAAAATCTCACCAAAGTGATTACAAGATGGGCCATTGTAAAGGGAAATTAGCAAGATTCCATACAAGAATTTAAAAAGTTGATGAGCACTGCAACAAAAAATATAAATGGTAAAATAGAGAACCATGAATAGAGGACTTCCACTATTGTTATAGTTTAAGGGTGCAAAGGTACACCAAACCAATAGAAGATTTGGGAAGATCATCTAAGAATGAAGAAATCTCCATTACTAACTGCATGCACATAAGGTCTTCTAAACTCTCCAATGCAAGATAAAGCAAGCCCATCGATCACAACCTATACATGAGTACAAAGTGTTGCTAAACCTTATCTCACATATGTACGACTATATGTCATTATCCTTTTTCTACTACAAAATGTTGTCAACCCTGATTTACTATTTTTTTTGCACCACTCCTATTTTTTTTTGCCCCACTCCTATTTTACTAGTAGGATATTTAATAATTGATTGAAAATAAGAAAAAATTACTAATTAAATGAAACTAGAAAACCTTAAAATATCTCTTCAAACATCAAACTAACATCTTTTCCATCTATTTTTCAGAAATCTCTTTATTCAATTATTTAAAAGTAACTCATACACCATAGAAATATACTTCTAAACGTAAAGTCGATATCCAAACTTGTTTGAGGAATATTTACTATATTTTATAAGAACTAATTAAAATAATTGTTTACGTTGTCTTTTAAGTATGGTTACATTGTCTTTTAAGTATAACTTGCACGACGTTGGTTACTATATTTTATATTAAAATAATTAAAAAATGTGGTCACTATATTTTTTACATACAAATTTGGCAAAGCATTAATGTAGAGGAATTAATGTCTATAATTAAGTGTATAATAGTATTTTTTAGGTGATTCTACCTCCATTGCAAAATCTAGGTAAATTAATCTGTGGACTAAATTAGAAAGGCCTATTACATCCATTACAAAATCGTGGTTAATTAATCTGCGCACTAAATTAGCAAGACCTACTACATCCATTGGATCTAGGGGCTAAATTAGAAAGGATTACTACATCCATTGTAAATCCAGGTAGATAAATTTGCGGACTAAATTAGCAAGGCCTACTGCATCCATTGCAAAATCCTATTGCAAAATCCAGGGGCCTACTACATCCATTGGATCTGGGGACTAAATTAGAAAGGCCTACTACATCCATTGCAAAATTCAGGTAAATCAATCTACGCACTAAATCAGCAAGGCCTACTACATCCATTGCAAAATCTAGGTAAATCAATTTGCGGACCAAACTAGCAAGGCGTAAACACAAGTGTGTCAAGGAGATTTCACCCCATGACCTCACACTAAATTAGAAAGGCCTACTACATTCATTGTGAAATCTAGGTAAATCAATCTACAGATAAAATTAGCAAGGCGTAAACCCAAGGGTGTCAAGGAGATTTCACACCATGACCCCGTGATAGGCAAATTGAAAAATCCAGTTAAATCAATCTGCAGACCAAATTAGCAGGGCTTAAACCCAAGGGTGTCAAGGAGATTTCAGCCCACGACCTCCTATTGATGCCTCGAAAATCGCTGCAACAACATCGGGGAAAACCACCCAGTCCGGACCTTAATGTAGCTCCTTTTCCGTTTGGTGTGGTGGCTCCAACTCGAAATAATGGGACCAGTTTCCCAATGATGAATAAAAAGGGGATGGATAAATGAGTGGTTTTTCTAATAAAGTGGTAATGGGTGAATGATTTAATCTAAAAATAAAAATATGAATAACTATCCTATCCCGGGAAATTTCTATTTTTAAGTGTAACGTTTGATAATCTCTATTCACAAACAAGCATATAGATGACTCTATTTGGTAATAAAGACATTCATTCATATAATAATTACTTTGTTCAAATAGTTGAACAAAGTAATCAATAAAACATTATTACACTTATCTTTTATATATCACTGATACATATATGACTAAAAAAAGAACATCCCTTAAACATCCAATAGTGAAAAATATAAGGAGTGTTGTTGAAAACACATACATATATCCAATGATAGCAAGAGTAATCAAATAATGATTCTCATAAAAGAATGAAACTAGATCATAGATAATAGTACCATATGTGATGTAAATCATTCCCAATATCAATCGCATTCGAGTTCCTTTTAACAACTTAGAGATACTTTCATATCAAGGCAATAGTGCACATCCAATAAAAGCTTTCTTCGTTAGAATTTGGAATACTGGCACAGTCTTTATAAAAAAAATATACCGGAAGCACAATAGTGCAACTTCCAGGTTTGAGTCATATACAAAAACTGAGGACCTTTTCTAAATGCATGAAAGGGTCTATAAATACTAATTAAACTAACTAACTACAAAAATAAAATGCTATTTAATTGGTACAACTAAATCTTCAATATCTTCTCCACGGCAGGTTTGTTGGTAGTCGGCAGCATGATTCATCATTTCGGCTGTTCTCCCTTTGTTTTGAGTTGGCAGATTGCAAGCATCGGTTCCTATTCTAGAGGGCAGCTGAGATGAGAATGGAGTTGAGCTGAGTATGTGGCACCATGTATTTTGGGAATGATACAACCGATCGCATCAGTTAAACACTTGAGGGCGGCCCTTTGACTGTATGGTTTTACTAAGAAAAACCAATAGGTATCCCAAGTTAAACTTTGGATGCCTACGATTAACCTTCCATTCTTCTCCAACTCTTGATTGCATGCTTGCTTCAATGTCTTAGCTCACAACAATTTTCCTGGGGTACATTGTGAAATCATATTAGACAGATAGAGAGTGTTATTGATTAACTCAATTAAGTTACTTGTAGATAATCAACATTTGGAAACCTTTCTCTTTGCTTTCATCAGCTGTGACTACCATTCTAAGAACATGATCTCCTTGTGTGATTCTAGGATTTTGGGAAGATTTTCTACCTGCCCCTCATTGGTGTCTTGCCAAGCAAGAAAATTTGTCATGGTCTCGTTTGCCTGTTCCAAATCCTGTCTAGCATAAACTAATTTGTCAACTATTGATGTTGTTATATCACAAAGGGGCTCAACCAGAGAAATGTTATGACATAACAGTCTTAGCTGTGTCACCAATGCCTTGTTAATTTGTAGCGCTTCAGCTCTGAAATCGGCAGGTTGTGGAAGACTCTTGAACTTCCCTACTTGAAGTGACAGCTGAGCGATTTGCTCATCTTTTGTTTTAGCCATTAGTTCATTCAACGTCTTTAACCTGGCCAATGCTTCTTATAATTCTTTCTTTTTTTGTATTGCGCCTCACTCTATTCTCTGTTTTTCTTCAAGCAACTGCCTATTCAATTGATTGTTTAATTGTTGTTGTGTTGATAATTGTTGTTCCAACTGTTCAACTTTCCGTTGTGCTTTAGACAGCTGTGTTTGCAACAAAACAATTGCTTGGTCATTTTCTTCAAGTAGATTACTCAGTTCCGATGCCTTGTCCATAGTCGCTGTAGAATAAGCTCTGACATACTGAGAAAGCTTTATTAGGTCATCGGAAGGGTCAAACTCTTCTTTCCAAACTAATTTAGCTGTCTCTGTTTGCTCTAGAAATAGGGAAGGTTGATCAATTCTTCTCCTTTTCCGCTGTCTTTTAACTACAGCCCTGTGTTTTCGACTGTAAAAGACATCTAATGGAGGTATGTCCTCCACCTACAAAATGATTTGATGAGAGGGATATTTTGGAATTATTTCTAAATTTGTGCTAGGGGGTAGAATGCTGGTTCCTTCATTTGTAACCTTTGTTAACGTTGTATCCTGTGTATTTGTTATTTTGGGTGTGTTGGCATTCTGGCATAGGTTTGGCAGTTTTGGTGCTATGGCACAAGTGTTGTCCTTGATGGCAACTCCCTCTGGTGACAGATCATAGTTCAGGCACTTAGAAAGAAGAAAAAGACATATACGCAGGTTCTCTTTGATGAAGCCACGTATACACGCGGGTTGGATGTTCCCAAGGCGTGTATGCGTATACACGCACTTTCAGGCAAGGAAAAGCGCGTACATGTGGGAAAACTTATTTTTGGTTTGTGGTATTTAGTCCGTGGTATTTAAACCTATGGTTTTGGGCCATGGTATCTTGTCATAAGTGTTGATTCCAGGTATTGGGTCCATGGTATTGAAATTGTTATGGTTTTGGACCGTGGTATTGTGAAAGGCCTAACGCTATAAAAGAGGAAGGAGATCATTTGGCAAGGGATCATATGAATTATTGAATATATGAAATGTGTTAGATCTGGAATAATGTGATTGGGTTATGGTGCAGATCTGGATCTGAAGGAAGAAGGAACCTGAGCGCAAGGAGAAGGATAAGTTCTTTTGATGGGTCAAAATATTAAGGCTTGAACGATAGTATCTTTGTATGAATTTGATCTATTCTATGTGATGCTTGCTTGATCTATAAATCTGGCAATCTGGGTAAACTAATATCTGATCATTTGAAGGGGAAAATTATCTTTATAGGTCTGTACGCAAGTTTAGTGAAGCGAAGACGCATATACACGCAGCTTCTGTAAGTCAAAAGTGCGTATACACAGGTTGACCTTAGCACAGAAGCGTATACACACAACTTCAGTAAGGAAAAAGAGCATATACGCAGGTTTCTCTTAACACAGAAGCGTATGCATGCAGGTTTCTAAATACTGAAGTAGCGTACGTCTCTTAAATTATGTTCTAGCTGCTGCTATTGATTATTACAGTGATCTGGGTTCAGAATTTGAGGTGTGATTACAGTTGCTATCATCTGGGTATAGTTGTCAGACAAGTGTTTATTATGATTCAGTCTTGATTGGTGAAAAGGTGTTTGGCTGATGTAGAAATTCTTGATGATTGATTAATGTTACTTGTGGATCCAGTTTGAAAATTTATGAAACGTGGTCCCTAGATGGAAGAGAAGGTTATAGCCTTCTGCAGGTAGCAGCCTGCATACTAGTATCTCAACTAGTTCAAGAACTAAGGGGGTTGTAGCTCCCTTCCAGGAGAAGTTGGAAAACGATAGACAGTTGTAGCTCTTTGTAGGTACCAGCCTGCATACTGGTAAAGGACTGCACCAGTACATAATCATTGTAAAAGAAGTTTCTAATTAAAAGAAGATAGAGACCAATTGTAGCAGGTGATTTTCACCCACATTGGGTTTCCACCTTATATCTTGTGTTTTTATGTGTGGTTGTCTTATGATCTATTTTATTATTCCTGGTAACTGTTTATATGACTCTAGTGCATAACTTAATCGACATCTATAGAATAAAGTAAATTTTAAATCTGCATATTATACGTGGGTTTCCTTATCTGTAGTTGCGTATATACGCGAGTTCATCTAACTGAAGTAGTGTATATGTTCTAGGTTTGAAAAAGGAAATAATTGACCAGATAATACTGATTCACCCCCCCTCTTAGTATTATTTCCAATAATTTGTATCAGAGCAGGTCCTTCAGAAGAAGCTTAATCACTTGAAGGAAGGTCTATCATCATGAGCAACTACGAGAGAGAAGCATCAATGAGGCCACCAATTTTTGATGGGACCAACTTCGTATATTGGAAGGTAAGAGTCACAACATATCTTCAATCTCTTGGTACAGAAGTTTGGGATATCATAGCTACAAGGTACACTTTTCCATCAGCAACTCCTACGGATCCGGTTGAGAAGAAATAGTTTGAAACAAATGCAAAGGCTGTCAACACTCTTTTAGGATGTCTATCTCAATCAGAATTCGTCAAGGTCATGCAGCATAAAACCACTAAAGAAATATGGGACAAGATTGTGTTGAGCTACGAAGGAGATGAGCAGGTAAAACGAGCAAAACTTCAAACCCTCATAATTCAATATGAAAATCTCAGGATGTACAATGATGAAAGTGTGGCTAACTAATTCCTTCGTACAGATGAGATTGTTAATTGTATGAAAAATTTGGGTGAAGAAATAAAAGAGGTTGTTGTGGTTGAAAAGGTTCTAAGATCTTTGTCTCCTAAGTTTGAATCAAAAGTTTCTACAATAGAAGAAAAGGACAATCTACAAAAAATTACCATGTCGCAGCTGCACGGAATTCTAACCGCTTATGAAATGAGGAAAGGAGGACCATCAGACAAGAGAGAAGCTACATTCAAGGCTTCAAGTAAAGGAGATTACTATGAGTTAGGACATATGTCAGAAGAAGAGGAATAATCAAATTTTGTCAAGAACCTTCAATGGGGTGATAGAAGATTCAGAGGTAAGTTACTCTTCAAATGCTTTGCTTGTGGAAGAGTCGGTCACTATGCTGCCAAGTGTCTTCATAAGCTTGACAAAGGTAAGAAACCTGTTAGATGGAATAGGAAACAAAATGTAAGAAAGAAAAGCTACTACACTCATGAAGACAATGATGGACTCTCAAATAGTGATGAAGATGAACGAGGTAATAACTATAGACTTTTAATGGCTTTTGAAGATGATGATTTTATGGATGCTATAGATAAAGAAGGTCTTTATGAAGATATTTCTAAACTCAAAATTTTTTTAGAAGAGAAAAATATGATTATTGGTACTTTGCAATTTCAACTGGCTGAAAGTGAAAAACATCATGAAAAGTTAGAATGTGAAATTATGGGACTTAGAAAAGAGATTGAGAAAACTAAAGCTCTTAATCATAGATTTGTTAAAGGATCTGAAACGTTAGATGAGATTATCAAAGTGCAGTGTTCTCCTCTAATCAAGACGAGTCTGGGATATAATGAAGAAGCAACTCAAGTGCAGAAACCATCCACCTCCAAAAGTTATCTTGATGCAGCTAGGAGGAGTGAGCAAAGGCCTAATGGAGATCACCAGGTAAATCTAGGACATTTCTCTTCAAGAATGAAAAAAGATCACCAAGTAAATCAGGGGTAATCTGCTTCAAGGATAAACAAAAGCTACAATAGACCACAGGTAAATCATTCTCAATCTGCCTCAAGAATGAATGTCAACTACAATCATTCAGTCTGCAGGGTTGATAATCGCAAGAATTTCTTCAGTGGACAATGTTTCTCTTGTCACAACTTTGGACACAAAGCAGCTCAGTGTGTTGCCTACAAAACTATCATGACTAGAGAAACTCAATCACAGAGGAGTATCATTGGGATCATGAAAAGGACCTAGAATAATTTTTCTGCTCTTGAAAATGAAATAGAATGTTCTATTTGTAATAATTTTGGTCATGAAGATTCTGAATGCAGGAGCAGGTTTCGACAGACAACTCAGAAGGAGCAAGCCTCAAATATCAAAACATGGAGAATGAAAGAAACACAACCAGAAAGATGTGGTATAGCCTTATATGCAGAAGGGCAGGAAAATCAATGGTACATCGACAGTGGATGTTCAAAACATATGACATGTGATAAAAAAAACTTCAGTCATATAGTGCCTTGGAGAAGGAGAAGAGGGTCTCAATTGGAAATGACACCCTTGCACTCATAAAAGGTAAAGGTTCTGTTCTTTTAAAAGATAGGGTCAAAGCAGGAAATGATATGTATGTTGATGGCTTAAAGCATAATCTATTGAGTTTCAGTTAGATGTGCGATCAAGGAACAGAGGTAATATTTCAATCAAATGGATGTAGTGTTCGTGATCTTGATGCAGGAGAAACAATGATCAAAGGCATAAGAACTCCAAATAATTTATACATGTTCAAAGAAGGACAACAATAATGCTACCTAAGCAAGAATGATGAACACTGGCTATGGCACCAGAGGTTGGGCCATCTAAGCTTCTCACAGATAAGGAAAGCATGCAAATACCAGGCAGTTTGTGGTCTTCTAGACATCAGAATTCTAGATAATACAAGATGCAAATCATGTCAGTTTGGAAAGCAAACCAGAACTAACTTCCCTGAGAAGGAAGGATTACTAGGCAGGCCACTTGATCTTGTCCATACTGATGTATGTAGTCCATCTAGGAAAAGGTTGCCTCGGGGAGAAGAATACTTTATATTATTCATTGATGACTATTCAAGGATGGTTTGGATAGGACTTATGAAGCACAAAGATGAAGCCTTCGAAAAATTAAAATCCTTCAAAGCTTTGGTTGAAAATGAATAAGATCACAAAATTAAATGCCTCAGGTCTGATAGAGGTGGGGAATTTACCTCAAATTACTTTTTCGATTTTTGTGAAGAACATGGAATAAAAAGGGAATTCCCTACTGCCAGGACTCCTCATCAAAATGAAGTAGTGGAAAGGATGAACATAATGGTCCAAGAAATGGCTTGTGCTATGCTTGATGAGTCTGGAACTCCCACAACTTTCTGGGGTGAAGTTGCCTTTGCTGCAGTTATTATTCTCAACAAAACAAATGTCTGGGTTAACAGCACTCAAACCACTCATGAGCTCTGGTATGGTGAGACTCTCTCGGTAAAATATTTCAAAATTTTTGGAAGCAAATGCTATATCAAAAATATTGATGAACATCTTGGCATGTTTGAACCTAGAGCAGATGAAGGCATTCTCCTTGGTTACTCTCCCCACAGCAAAGCACACAAGTGTTATAAGAAAAGGCTTGGAAAAATTGTTGAAAGTATAGATGTAGTGGTTGATGAAGAAGAAAACACTACTAGGCAGGTAAGATCTGAAAATTTTGATGATGATGAGGACTATCCATCAACATCAAATCAGATTCATGATGAAGAAGAATCCTATGAACAAGAAACCCATGAGGAGCTTGAAGAATAGATAAGGATAGAAGAGAAGACTCCATCTAGATATGTTCAAAAGAATCATCCAGAAACTCAAATTTTGGGGCCGACAGAGGCAGGTATACAAACAAGAAGAACAATTGCGGAAGATTCAAGCTATTTGGCATTACTCTCCTCCACTGAACCACAAAATGTAAGAGAGGCATGCAAAGATGAATTCTGGGTTAAAGTAATGGATGAAGAACTTTAGCAGATCGAAAAGAATAACACTTGGGAATTGGTTCCTAGACCAAAAGATAAGAATGTCATAGGGACAAAATGGATCTTCAAAAATAAGTTGAATGAAAATGGGGAAGTGATTAGAAACAAGGCCAGACTTGTTTGTAAAGGGTATGCACAACAAGAAGGAATAGACTGTGAAGAAACGTTTATGTCGTTGCTAGACTTGAGGCCATCAGAATGTTCCTTGCTCTCTCTAGTTTTTAGAAGTTCAAAGTATTTCAAATCGACGTAAAATCAGCCTTTCTGAATGGAGACCTAAAAGAAGAAGTGTACATTGAGCAGCCAGATGGATTCATCCTTGGTAATGATCCAAATCTTATATGCAAATTAAACAAGGCTCTCTATGGTCTCAAACAGGCTCCAAGAGCTTGGTACTATCATTTGGACAAATACCTTCATCAACAAGGTTTTTCAAAAGGATCAGCAGATAGCAATCCTTATATCAAAATTGAAAATAACAAATTTCTAATACTTGTTGTGTATGTAGATGATATCATCTTTGGCAGCAATGAAGAAGCTATGAGTCAAAACTTTGCCTTGGTGATGCAAAAGGAATTCAAAATGTCTTTGCTTGGAGAACTAACATATTTTCTTGGTTTACAAATCCAACAAAATAAAGGCAGTATATTTCTATCTCAAACCAAGTACCTCAAGCAGATCTTGAAGAAGTATGGCATGGAATATTCGAAACCAGTATGTACTCCTATCGCCACAGGATGTAGCCTCAGTGCAAATGATGAATCAACAACAATGCATCAACCAACCTATAGATCCATGATTGGAAGTCTGGTCTACTTAAGAGGTACCCAACTAGACATCATGCATGTAGTAGGAATGGTTGAAAGATTTTAGGCAAATCCTAAGAAAACTCATCTTCAGGCAGTAAAGAGAATTTTCAAGTATCTTCAAGGAACTCAAAACTATGGCCTATGGTATCCTAGAGATGTAGATTGGGTTGGAAGCATGGATGACAGAAAAAGCACTAGTGGCGGTGCATTATTTATGCGTTCTAGATTAGTATCTTGGTTCAGCAAGAAATAGAGTTTTATTGCATTATCTATAGCTGAAGCAGAATATGTGGCTGCTGCATCTTATTGCACCCAACTCCTTTGGATGATGCAAACCTTGCAGGATTATCAAATGACCTGTACTCCACCTATCTCCATCTTATGTGATAACATGAGTGAAATCAACATTTCAAAGAATCCATTCATGCATTCAAAGACCAGGCACATACCTATCAAATATCATTTTCTTTGGGAACAAGTGCTGGAACAAAAAATCAAGTTGGAGGATGTTCCCTCTAAGGAACAAGTTGCTGGTATACTCACCAAACCGCTTCCCATGGAAACATTTGAATACCTCAGACAGAAGCTGGGAGTAGTTGATGCTTCAACCTACTGTTGAAACTTGTCAATTTCAGAGAAAAGTTGTTGTACATGAGTTGGATGAGGAGGATCCGCGTACATATGCTGGTTTGTGCAGATAAAGTCGCGTATATGGAGGTTTGAAGGATTTCAGCAAGGACAAACTCTGATAGTGTGATAGGGGTTTGTCAGAGACCATCTGGCACAGGTTCAGGGGGAGCAGATAATCTTCTATTGATGCATTGTTGGCATTACCTTAGAAGCTTTTGGTTCAAGTTCACAAATGTTGTTGGTTTCAGGTGGAACTCTTGCAGAGGAAGAACAGAAAGAGAACATGGTTGCTGATCTAAATAATGATTGACAGATGCTGCTGATAGTAGTTATTAATGACTTTCATAGTCTTGCTCAAGATATTTCGTCTCTATATATCTTCTTTTCATCAAGGACATGTAATGGCCTATTTTGGTTTCCCCTCTATGCCTGGGATGAATGATGTAATGTAATTGGTTGTCATATGCAAATTTCTTATGTATCCCCACTTGGTTGTATGGATGATCCCCACTTGGTTGGGTGATGGATGTATGTGTAGAGCCTTTTGTGATAGGAAGGTCAGTTATGATGTATAAGCCATGGTTCTTTTTAAAGAACATCTTTTTGCAGATCTTGCCTACAGTAAGGGGGAGCATGTTCAGCATGTACTCAGGGGGAGTAGAGCAGAGATTTCAGCATGTACTCAGAGGGAGCACAACCCTTTTCCTTTGATGACAAAGGGAGAGAATGATCTTGAGGATCTTGGAGTTGCCATCATGTCCAAAGGGGGAGATTGTTGGCATTCTGGCACAGGTTTGGCAGTTTTGGTACTATGGCATAGGTGTTGTCCTTGATGGCAACTCTCTCTGGTGACATATCACAGTTCAAGCACTCAGAAAGAAGAAAAAGACATATACGCAGGTTCACTTTGATGAAGCCACGTATACACGCGGGTTGGACGTTCCCAAGGCGGATATGGATATACACACACTTTCATGCAAGGAAAAGCGCGTACATGTGGGAAAACTTATTTTTGGTCCCTGGTATTTAGTCTGTGATATTTAAACCTATGGTTTTGGGCCATGGTATCTCGTCATAAGTGTTGATTCGAAGTATTGGGTCCATGGTATTGAAATTGTTATGGTTTTGGACCGTGGTATTGTCAAAGGCGTAAGGCTATAAAAGAGGAAGGAGATCATTTGGCAAGGGATCATCTGAATTATTGAATATCTGAAATGTGTTAGATCTGGAATACTGTGATTGGGTTATGGTGCAGATCTGGATCTGAAGGAAGAAGGAACCTAAGCGCAAGGAGAAGGATAAGTTCTTTTGATAGGTCAAAATCTTAACGCTTGAATGATAGTATCTTTGTATGATTTTGATCTATTCTATATGACACTTGCTTGATCTATAAATCTGGCAATCTGGGTAAACTAATATCTGATCATTTGAAGGGGTAAATTATATTTATAGATCTGTATGTGGGTTTAGTGAAGTGAAGACGCATATACACATAGCTTCTGTAAGTCAAAAGTGTGTATACGCAGGTTGATCTTAGCACAAAAGCGTATACATGCAGCTTCAGTAAGGCAAAAGAGTGTATACGCAGGTTTCTCTTAACATAGAAGCGTATTCACACAGGTTTCTAAATATTGAAGTAGGGTACGTCTCTTAAATTATGTTCTAGCTGTTTCTGTTGATTATTACAGTGATCTGGGTTCCGAATTTGAGGTGTGATTATAGTTGCTATGATCTGGGTATAGTTTTCAGAGAAGTGTTTATTATGATTCAGTCTTGATTGGTGAAAAGGTGCTTGGTTGATGCAGAAATTCTTGATGATTGATTAATGTTACTTGTGGATCTAGTTTGAAAATTTATGGAACGTGGTCCCTGGATGGAAGAGAAGGTTGTAGCCTTCTACAGGTAGCAGCGTGCGTACTAGTATATCAACTAGTTCAAGAACTAAGGGGGTTTAGCTCCCTTCCAGGAGAAGCTGGAAAACGAGAGAGGGTTGTAGCTCTCTGCAGGTAGTAACCTGCGTACTGGTAAAGGACTTCACCAGTACAGAATCATTGTAAAAGAAGTTTCTAATTAAAAGATGATAGAGACGAATTGTAGCAGGTGGTTTTCACCCACATTGGGTTTCCACCTTATATCTTGTGTTTTTATGTGTGGTTGTCTTATGTTTTATTGTTCCTAGAAACTGTTTATATGACTTTGGTGCATAACTTAATCAACATATGCAGAATAAAGTAAATTTTAAATCTGCATAGTATACGCGGGTTTCCTTATCTGTAGTTGCGTATATACGCGGGTTCATCTAACCGAAGTTGCTTATATTTTCTGTGTTTGAAAAAGGAAATAATTGACCAGATAATACTAATTAACCCCCCCCCCCCCCCCCCCCCCCCCCTTATTATTTCCAACATGGTGTATTGGCACCTTTTGGACCTTCCAGATTTCTTATAATGGAGTCAAATTGCTGCCATTCTTGGAGTAGTTTAGGATCAATCTCGGTATCCACATTGACATTCTCATTGCCCTTATCCTGCTCCTTTTTCTGCTCTTCCTCATGCTCTTTCACCTGCTCTTTCTCCTGTACTTTTTCTTGTTCTTTATCCTGCTCTTTCTCTTTATCTTTTCTCGAGAATCTTTGATGCAGCAGGAGGTTTGTCAATGAGTTGTTGTTCAGGCTCGCTTGATTGTGTTGTCAGGGCAGTAGCTAATAAGTCCAAAGGTAGAGTTTGCAACCTCTGTTCTCTGAGCTTATTGAATTCTACTAGCCCTTCATTGTTATATCTCATTTTGGCCAGTGCTTATACCTGGAATAATGACTCTGCCGAAGAAAACAAGTCATCAAAATCATCTTCGTTATGATCAAACCTTGTGAGTTTGGCCTGTTCAAGCACATTATAGACAACTTTTCATGGATCGAATCGCCTATTAGGAATCGTTGCACGATTTAGCATGTTTATTTTATTTTCTTCCTTCTCCACATGCTTGTAGTCATGCAAAGTATAAACACTGCATCTCAAAGGAAAAGTAGGCCAAGCCTGCTTTTTTGAAATCCTAAGAGTCTTGGATGTTCCTGCGGTCATAATTTAATAGGCTAATTCTTGGGCTAATAGCTTGTCAGGTATGTACAGAGGAAGGACATGAGGTCTTGGAAGGCTAGGAAAAACCCTTATGTATGTGAATTTATCCTCCCCAAACTAGTTTCCTAGAGCGGTTAGGTCAATTTCTGCTTGTGACGAAATCTTCGGGGCAGGCTTGTCAAAAATGGCACGGTAAATAGGCAACATAAAACCATTACAGAATTGGTACAAGTGGTCCTTATAGTGCGCTTTCCACAACTTTTGGTGATAAATGTGAATTCGCATGGGGTCTTGTGGAGTCCATCTCCACCCCAGTACAGGAAATTCAGAGTTGAAACAAAGAGTATCTAAAATATAAGAACTAAAATAAAATGGAGGAATAGACCTATCGGTCACGCGAGTTTTATTTCTAAACTCAATAATTGCAGTGGCTAGTTTATCTGACAATATATTTCCCCAATCCATTATCTCACTGTTAACTGCCACTTCCATTAAAGGAACCATTTCAATAGTGAATTTTGCAGAATCATGTAATCCCCAAATCCTACACATCATTGCCCTGGCGTAACAGTAAAGAGAACATAATGAATCTACAGATTACTTACCTGAAGATTCATGTTTGTGCCTTATGGGGTTCTATCTCCATTCCCGAATTGGGGCGGATTCAGTTTCATTCCCACTTGTGAACTTCTCAAGAAATGCTTTATTGTATTTCTTTTGTGGTTCAGGCAAGTGATACATTTTTCTTAAATCATCAAGTTGGAATGATCCGAAGACTCCTCCATTGACTGTGCAGAATGTTCTATTCAAAACAGGGATTTCCTCTACTACCCATTGCACTACATCTGTATATGGAAGAATTTTTTCTCGAGTTGCTATTCGGTGTAGATATGAGTCAGCTAAGTCCTTCAGGGAAGCCTATGATTTTCTAGTTGAATCTGCGGTAGCTTGTACTGATATTGTTTCAAGATTTTTAGCTTCAATTGGATTATATATGCTTTGCCAGCTTATGTTTCCGAGGCCAAGACACGTAGTGTCTGAAATCAGTCCCTTCTTGCTTGGTCTTGGATCAGTGGTAGATTGCCCTGTTACTGCGGGAGCTGATGCTGCCACAAATCTCTTGGATTTCTTTCCCATTTGGCTTGAACTTGTTGTTTCGGCAGAGCTCTGCGCAAGGAATAAAATGAACTTAATACAAAGAATAGGTGGTGCAAGCCAATATGAAAGAGTTATATCAATTAACGAATAATGAATGATTAAAATGATACTGCCGCAGATACAATCTCGGTGGAGATCTCCGCATAACTGCTTCATTAATTGGCCACTTTAACCTGTCAATCATTTTAAATACCCATCATATCATTTATATGTTGAATGTTTCATTCAAGCGTGGCTTGAGTTTTTTGGTGGATAATCACAACTAAATCACTATCGGGAACGGGAAGGCTTTTAGTAATAATCTAAAATAATGCATGCAAGCCTTTTCAGTCTATTTTGAAACTTGTGCCTTACTTTATCGGATCGCAATCAGAGATGTGCTTGGGTAGTAATATTTATGTCATTGCAAAATCCCCTATCCCCGATGGCGATACGCCTTATCGCATCGGGAGGTTTTAAAGGTGTCTTAACATGAGGTGCACTATATCCCCCGATTGTTGATAGCGATATCGCATTGGAGAAATAGTGGGAGGGCCTTTTTGTTATATTTACTTGCCTTTCCCAATAACCGATAGTTATTCACTTTTCGGATCGCGGTAAACCAATGGGCCTTGGCATTATGTTTTCCTTGTTGTTGCGATATGCGATCTTGCGATCGCTTTATCGCAATAATAAAGAATTATATATTTCATAAGACCGATTTATATTTGTTCAAAAAGGTTTATAATATATCGTTTCCTTTGGACCTTTTGATGAAGGATGAGTTGATAAAAATTTATTTCACACATCTATGTTTCAAAGGGACCCATTCCATATTATAATTGAAAAGAAAAATTTTATGAAATGGGGGGTTGTTGTACAACACAACACCTCCATATAAACAAAGTACTTAGCAACACGAATTCTGCCAAACCAGTAGGGCTATGCACAATAGTCAAGTTAATAATAAATAAGTGTAATAGCTAATGCAGTGGGGAGTTTAACTCATTAATTATTAAATATTAATGAAAATAGTTAATCCCTATAGTATTACAGGTTAATAGGTTTCCTGGTAATAGCTATAGTATTATAGGTAGTATTATAAGTTAATAGGTGTTGGCATTATGGCACAGGTTTGGAGCTATGGCCTAGGTGTTGTCCTTGATGGCAACCTTCTTTGGTAACAGATCTCAGTTCAGGCACTCAGAAAGTAGAAAAAGACATATACGCAGGTTCATCTAGACGAAGGTGCGTATACACGCGGGTTATACTTTACAAAAGCGCGTATATGTTGGTGATCATTCTTTTGGTCCATGGCAGTTAGATCTTGGAACCTGAACCTATGTTTTGGACCATGGCGTCTCGTCAATTATGTCGATCCATTGTTTTGGGTTCATGGTATTGAAATGTTATGGTTTTGAACCATGGTATTGAGGAAGGCCTAGGACTATAAAAGAGGAAGGAGATCTTGTGACAAATCACCATCTGGATTATTATTGAAGATATGAAAAAGTGTTAGAGTTGGTATATTGGATGGTGATGCAGATCTGGATCTAGAGGAAGGAGGAACCTTAGCACAAAAGGAAGGATAAGGTCTATTCATGGATCATAATATTTAAGCCTAAATGATAGTATCTCTCTATGATTTTGATCTGCTTGATGTGGTGCTTATCTGATCTATAATCTGGGTTAATTAGTGATTGAATATCTGGAAGAGTGTGTTGTCCTTTATAGATCTATACGCAGGTTCAGTAAAGCGAAGGCGCGTATACACGCAGTTTAAGTGAAGTAAAAGCGTGTATACGCAGGTTGTTCCATACGCAGATGCGTATGCACGCAAGTTGCAGACTGTTGAAAATGCGTATATGCATTAAGTTGTGATCTAGCTGCTTATTGCTGCTGTGTTTTGGGTTGTGTTTCTGCTGTGTGGTTTCTAGTACAGTGTTCTGTGTACAGCTGTCAGAGAAGTATCTACTTGTTTAAGATCTAGTGGTTAAAAGGAGATTGGTTGATTCTTGATGATTGTTTGATGTTCATGGATCCAGTTTGAAAATTGATGAAACGTGATCCCTGGAAGAAAGTGAAGGTTGTAGCCTTCTGTAGGCCAGCACCTACGTGCTAGTATCTTGGCTAGTGCAAAAGCTAAAGGGGGTTGTTGCCCCCTTCCAGGAGAAACTGGAGAACGAGAGAGAGTTGTAGCTCTCTGCAGGTTGCAGTCTGCGTACTGGTAAAAAGACTGCACCAGTACATTGTAAAAGAAGTTTTCTAATTTAAAAGGAAGATAGAGACGAATTGCAGCACGTGGTTTTCACCCACATTGGGTTTCCACCTTATATCTTGTGTTCTTGTGTCTGATTGTCTTTCTGCTCTGTTTTACTGTCTCTGGATACTGTTATTGGATTCTGCATCACTGA